>CATIWK010318822.1:0-19814 GCA_949634005.1 Mallotus japonicus | reverse complement strand
TGATCATGTTCAAATTGGTGATATCTCACTTGAGTTTGTTGATACAAATAATCAACTTGCAGATATCTTTACCAAACCTCTCAATGAAGAGAGATTGAACTTTATCAAGCATGAACTAGGTATGATTGATGGTTCTAGTTTGTCTTAATTGTTTGTATAAATTAGTGAATTGATGGTTGTTTTCATGTGAAATCATGTTGTGCTTATCATATTGCCTTGATTGTTTTAGGTAATTGATTTGATTTCTTTTAAGTGTTTGATTTCTTTTAACATTTTTATTGATTATTGATTTTTTTTTAGAAAAATGAGTAATAAATATATTCTTGCTCATACATTCCTTCCCAACAAGACTAGCTTCTTTTTATGTCATTTTTCTTTGTTTGCTTGTTAGTTTCTATTTAGTTTATTTTAAGTATATTTTTCGTGTCTGAGCTTTGAGTTGCTAGTCTATGTTTAAGTCTATTTTATGTCAGTTTATAATTGGTTTATTTTCTGTTTTCTTTCAGTTTATAAGCCAAGGGCTGCTAGTTTGTGTCTTGATATTTTAAATATCATTGCACTCCTATCCTTCTTATTAATGCAATTTGATTTTCTTTAATTCTTTTTTATTTTAACAAAAGGGGAGAAAAATTTGAGTTTGCTTAATTCTTTTTGCGATTATTATTTATTTCCTTGTTATTTGATACATGCATTGTAAGTGCGGCTACTTTTATAATAATTAATGATCATGTTATCATATTTTTCTCCTTGCAAAAGCTTTGTTTTGCTTACTTGCATTAATTCATTTAGTCCTTCACAAAGGGGAAGAAATTTATTTGAACTTTTATTTTTTATTGTTTTAGTTCTTTGTCTTTTGTTTCCTTTAAAACTAAGCTTTACATGATCATGTGATAGTTAAGTTTGTTAAGCTTTAACATAAATGCTATATATTTATTTAATATGTTTGAAATTATTTCCTTTCATATTGCCTAGCATTTATTTAAATGATCATGTTATCATGTTTTTATGTTTTTAACACATTTGTTATGTTAGGCCATGTTTTTATGTCCCTCATGTTATACTTTATGTTGTTTCTATTTTTATCAAGGGGGAATGATTTATAAATTTATATTTCTTATCATGTCCAAAAAGGAGGAGAAATAAAGAAATAACTATTTCTTATTATTATTATTATTTTTATTTGAATTTCTTACTCTTTATAGTTATTATTTTTATGATATGCATAAATTTAGGGGGAGTAAAATTCATTTAATTCAAATTATCACTTCACTTTATATTATTTTCTCAAACTCAAAATAAGTTTGTCAAAATCAAAAAGGGGGAGATTGTTGACCTTAGCAATAACCTATCTTGATTTTGATCTTAACAAACTTAATTTTGAGCATTTAATATGTTTGTTTAAGTGTGTATAATATAGGACTCAATTGGAATTCAAAATGGTGAAGAAATATCTCTGGACATTGATCCCAAGTATGGTCATGATCGGGATTGATAAGTATGCGTTTGGGCTGATTCGACCTCTAAGATTCAAGGAGGTTTTTGACATGCTTAGAGCTTTATAATGAGAAAGTGATATTCTTGAAATTTGAAGTAGACATCATAAGATTTCCAAATTGATCTTACTTGTCAAAATCTAAGTTCATTTGGGTTTGCAAATCCTTAGTCGAAGTCAGTTATGCAGCTTTCATCTTAGGTTGAGCAGCTCTTAGTATTTTAGAAATATCTTGAGCTAAAGATGTCCAATTAAGGTGATTCAGAATGATATGGAAATATAAGAAAAATATATATAACTTTAATGAAGGAAGATAAGGCTAATTCTGAGCTTCTCACGATCTACTATCACGATCGTGACCAAGCTTGTGATGAACAGACTTGACAGCATTCAAGAGAGTGCAAAAATCTGAGCCGCTCACGGTCTGGCATCACTATTGTGACCAAGCTCATAAGGGCAGTCCAGACAGCTCAAAATGGGTAAATTTCAAACACAACGGCTATATTCTTGATGCTCACGACCATGACCACCCTCATCATTATCGTGACCGTCATTTCAGCTGTAAAAAGTCCAAGATTATTCAAAAATCATTTATGGATGTTGGAGACATATTTGATACATCCAACAACCATATTTTTGAGTGTTTATCTATATAAACACCTCCTAGAGCTCAATTGAAGTCAAGAAACTTGTTTATCATTCATATTCTCTTAAGCATTCAATTAAGCTCTCAAAATTCTCTTTAATTCATTCTTATTTTGATAAACTCTTGTGAGAGTTTGGTGAGTGATTAGAATAGAAATTCTTATTCTTCTATTTTTTGGGATTTAGAAAAAGGGAAGTGAGGTTCTATTCTAAAGGAATTGGTTTAAGTGTTTAGCCACTAAAACACTTGAGAATTGGTTTTAGTGTGAGCCTTGAAAAAACTTGTGTAAGGTTTGAGTTGAGCCTAAAACTCAAGTTGTAAAAATCAATCTAGGGAAATAGATTGTGATGATTCAAAATCCTAACTTGGGGATGAGTTAGGTGGAGACGTAGGATTGTTGAGAATCTGAACTCCTTAAATTCTTATCTTCATCATTCTTCCTTCTCAACATTCTTTCAATTTTTGTTTTTTTTTTAAGTTTTGATTTTTGTTCGATAGCCCTAATCACCCCCCCCCCTAAGGCTCTTTCACCCTCAACATTCATTTCTATATTAAGTACAAGGAGAAACAATTATCGTAGCATATGATTACCAACCCATCCAGATTACCAAACATTCATTTTATTTTACATAATATTTTTGATTTATGAAACAAAAATACCAAAATTTACCTTATTCCTATGATATCTAATGTAAACAAACTGCTCTGTCTGACGATGTCGCCGGAAATCATTTTCATGGTATTATTTTCAGTCGTCGATATATGTAGTGTCACACAATTGCCTATATCCGCCGACCACCAACATCTAAGTCAGGTTTGCGATTGATGCTCGTTTCTTCCACAAATTACAAAATCGATTAACACCACAATAATAAACAACCACACTCTTCGTAGTGATTCTTCAAATATCATTGTTCCCCTTCCGAATTTTCCCAGCCTTACCCTCTGTAAAATCTTTATATTTCTCAGTTTTCCTTACTATGTATTGTATTTAACTTTAAATTTCCTGTCCCTTCTATCTGATTAAGTAATCAAAACATAAGAGCTAAGAGCTCTGCAAGCTGAATCATAAATTGCAGCGACAAAACAACATCAACCTGTACATGACCCTCGACAGAAGCATCTATTATAAAACTTGGAAATCATATATCCTCTACTCTTAGTTACCAAAATAATTCCTAGAATTATTTTGTGAAAATTTAATATCAATTGAGGGGGGGAATTCCAAAGAAATTTGTTTAAAACCAGTTCATTTCTACTTTTTGTTTATCATCTGTTGTACTCAGAAAATTAAATGCATGCTACCACTGACATCTTCACAAGAATCATGTATAATTCTTCATTAAGAAAAATTGGGAAAACAATTCCAAAACAAGGATCATATCAAATGAAGAAATTTTCAAACAATGGGAGTTTATTCATACCTAGTTGCAGCTGACTTTTTAAAGCCTCTATTTAGAGAAGTTAAAGAGCCAAAAATTAATTTTTTCAACGAGGTTTCTTGTCTGTACAGAGCACAAATAACCTTCATACAAAGCTCTTCATCTTTCTCAAATGTAGTCAACATGTCAACTTTGATCTCCCACCTACTATGTGTTGTACTTGCATCTACATGCTGAAGAAAGTTGATAGGTAAACGAACTGAAAAATCCATATCATAATCTGAGTCACTGGAACTAGAACTGGAACTGTTGATAAAATTATTTGTCCTCATTTTCTCCTGAAATTGATAACGAACAGCTATATCTTATGGAGAAAAATCTCTTTCACCCTTTTTAGTTTCCAAAAGAAGGGTTTACTGCTGAAAAATGCTTAGCTAGAGAAACATTGACCACATGGGACAACTTAGCTTCTACTTTCTTATATTTACTGGTATGACAACTGTCATCAACATCCCGAGTATTATCATTTATTCTATTCTCATTCCCACCTGTGCTAATATCTGAACCCCATTTTTTTTTAGCAATCCAGTCTCACTTTTCTCAATTTTTTGCCCTGAAGGTGCATTTTCCAGGGGTCTTGGGGAGGCCCGATCTCCTGTTCTTGAAACTTTAAGTGGTGGAGAATCATCATTGTCATCCAAATTCTGAACAAAGGTCTTGCACTATTTGATAAAGATTTTGCACTACTCAAGATGGGCCCAGAGATTCTTGTAACAAAAGCTACAAAAACAGAGTTTTAAGAGAAATATAAGTATAATGTATAATATTGTATACCTAACAACCATTTTGAATTTACCCTTTAAACATGTAGGAAATTAGAGCTTTCCCCATCATTATTCCATAAAACCAAGAAAATTTGTGCCTGCAATATTTTCTAATACTACTCTTATTCTTTAAAATTGATTGATGTTTCAAGTAATCAATGTCAGGATTATACAAGAATAGAATCTAAGCTATAACAAAATATACAGTCTCTTGCTATCAAACAGACACAAGAATGTTAATTTATTCAAACATATAGCGAATCTGAGAAAAAAATCTTTCTTTTTCAGAAGAATTACTTCAATTTTTTTGAGAATGTGATGAATTACCAATCACAAGAGCAAAAATTCAATATAGCCTTACTTCCACATAATCTAAAAGCAGCACTTTTCTTAAGCTCTAGCAGTTTCCAACTTTCTATAGCGATATCGAACGTTCAAAGCCAAAATTTAGTACCTTTCTCATCAGGATAAAAAATCTCCGTTGTGCTTTTTCCTTGTGGCTTACACACTCCTTTTTCTGCTACTACTAGAATCTGACGAATGAGGATTATTTTCAGCAGCAGCAACAACATTATTCACAGCCATCGTCGCCTGAGAAGCACCAGTTCTATTCCCATCAAGCAAAAATACTTAAGATTATTAAGATTATCATTCTCATACTATTGTTTTCTAATTCTTTCCTCACAAACAGGGACACAACTAATTGTCCCACAAAAATCTCTATGGACATCACAGAGAACACACCTCATCAAATGAAATTACAAAAAAATAAAAAATTAAAACACCCTCAACATTCGTTTCTATATTAGGTACAAGGAGAAACAATTATCGTAGCATGTGATTACCAACCCATCCAGATTACCAAAAATCCATTCTATGTTACGCAATATTTTTTATTTATGAAATAAAAGTACCAAAATTTACCTTATTCCTATGATATCTAACGCCAACAAATTGCTCTGTCTGACGATGTCGCCGAAAATCATTTTCACGGTATTATTTTCGGCCGGTGATATCTGTAGTGTTACACAATTGCCTATATCCGCCGACCACCAACATATAAGTCAGGTTCGCGATTGCTGCTCGTTTCTTTCACAAATTACAAAATCGATTAACACCATAATAATAAAAAACCACACTCTTCGTAGTGATTCTTCAAATATCACTATTCCCCTTCCGAATTTTCATTCCCAGCCTTGCCCTCCTTAAAATCTTTGTATTTCCCTGTTTTTCCTACGGTGTATTGTATTTAACTTTAACAGCAGACATACAACTGTTTGCCATTCCGCACATTACATGCCTTTTTTTAATTTCCCGTGATGGACTGTACATATCACGACTAGCGACATGTATCGTCGTCCTTTTGTTTTTTATAGGCAGAGGTTTTTTTCAATTTCTTTTTTCCCATATTAGATTTGTAAGAACCACATGTAATGACAGCTTACAAAAATTATTTTTAAAAATACTAATTATTAACAATTAACTATATCACAAATGTAAAAAAAAAAAATCACATTAATTTTGCAAGATATAACTGAAAGGTAAAATAATTAAGCAAATTTATAATTTAACAATATCTAATTAATCATTCTAAACCTGATAATTCACATTGTTTTTTCTTCTTCTTAGTACACTAGAACTATATTCTCTCTAGAACTCTCTCCTCTATTCCAGATACTGATAGAGGATTGCTAGCATTTTTGGCTTGCAATCACCCCATTTTTCTTCTAATCTATCTTTCTTTTCTTTGCTCGTTATGTATCTATGTTTGATCGTTTGCTTTTCTCACTTTTTGTTGCTTTAAGTTATTTTTTCCCCTAGAGAAACTGTTTTAAACAGTTAAGTGAAGAATGACTCTCCCAGCTGCTAGTCATTGGCAAGCTGTCTAGAAATGCTCCAACACCAGGTTTTATTAATTTTAATACTAATGCAAGTTTCAGGCATGAGTCTAACACCATGGTTGTCTGGGCAAGGAACTATAAAGGGATACTAAGAGAAGGATTGTATTTTTTCAGAATAGTAGCAATAGTTTTATCTAGAGAAGCAATGGCAATACTAGCTGCAGTTGTTTTGGCTAAGCACATAGGAGTCAAAACAACATCAAACTGAGCTAGTTAGTTACAAGTGATTTAAGAGTGTGTTTGGTTCAAATGAATTCCACAAAATTTTGTGAAATTCATTTGCAATTCCAAATGATTTGTACTTGGTTTAAATGAAAATATTACAGAATTCATTTGCAATTCCAAATTTGTAAATTTGTGGAATTGATTGTAACTATATCAAATTCTAACAAAATAATTGGAATTTCCAAATAAATTCCACAAATTTTAAATCTATACTTTTAGATGACTAAAATACCCCTCCTTATTTTTATTTTCAAAACATCTTTATATTTAAAGGGGTACTTTTGACAAAAATTTGAATTCAAAATTTATACCAAACACAATATAACAAAATATGGAATTCATTTGAAATGAATTTCATAAACTATTCATTTGAACCAAATACATTTTATTAATAAAAATTCATTTGAAAATGAATTCTATTAGGAATTCATTTGGAAATGAAATGAATTTTTTAGTGAAATTGAACCAAACAATGGGTATATGTTTTAAGATCTCCTCCATAAATTGTAAACTTGCCAAATGAATTGGCTGCACTCTCGTGCCAGAGGGCTATTAAGTTAATGGAAATCTTATGTTGATAAAAAAAAATATAATAATTCGCAAATATATGCTCAAATTCATGTATATACTCAATTCTCACATGAATAAAAATTTAAATTTATGGCCTTCTGATCAAAAAATTTAAGTGTTAATTATTTAATTAAAATCACATGGATTTGCTCAATATAATAACTAAATCTCACCATTTTTATTTATTAAACTAATTTTTTATTTTTATATTTTTAATATTCAGTAGCCATATGATCATGACTAATTAAAAATTGAGTTGAGTGAATTTATAAGAAAAATAAAACTCTCCCATCACTTATTTTATATAAATAAAATTTAAATTTAAAATATTAAAAAATTTCAAAATTTTAACAATTGAACTAATATATAATTTTTTCAATTATTTTAATCAACAACAAATACAAAAATCGTGCTAAATAAACCCAAATTCTTAAGTTTCTTAACCATTCGTCTTTATAGTTTTGAGTTAATATTATGCAATGCAACTTCTTTATTGTCCCCCACGAACCTTCTCTCCTCTTCTTTCTCTCTTATAGTGTTAGAAATTAATCATTTCTGCGAGTTAGTAAAAAAAAGGAATAAATATATAAATGATGTCCAAACTTTTTTACTTTTGTTGTTTTGGCGTTCGAACAATGCTTTTTTACAATTGGGCATCTGAACCTGCAAAAAATTTCTTATATGGTGTCTTTAACAGGTTTTATAGGTTAAATTGTTTATATGTCTTATTTTAAGCAGTAAATTGATTCAAATACCCTTTTATATATTAGATTCATTTGTTATTTTTTAATTTAAAATTTTATTTTTTCATATATATATATTAAATTTGAAACCTAAAAGAGTGAAAAAAAAATACAATTCCTCTAAAATAAAAATACAAGTAAAAGTTTATTTATTATAATTAAACAATAAAAAATAAAATAATTTTTAATGAATAAAAATTTTATTTGAATAAAATTATAAAATTAAAAATTAAATCCAACCACTATAATTTAACAAATATAAATAAAAATATTTAATTTTTTTCATTTAATATGATAAATAAAAATACTCTTTTCATTTCTAATAATTTTTTAAAAAATAATATAAATGAATGATATTTAAGTCAATTTATTATTTATAATAAGATACATAATCACTTCAATAAGTAAAACTTGTGGGAGACATCATTTTAAATTTTTTTCTGTTTAGGTTCAGAAGCCTAATTCATTTTAAAAAATGAAAAAGTTTTCGGACACCATTTTTACATTTATTAAAAAAAAAAAAAATCTTGCTTATGGACCATTGACCAATGCGGGTTATCGTCGACTTTTTGGACCAACTCTCCAATCAATACTTGCTCTACTGCACTTGAACACAACCTTCATCAGCTACTCAGCAATTAAGCATCCATCCACCACTTTTTACTCCACAACTACGCCGCTTGTAAACAATTAGCAAGTGACCATTCTTTGCTCAAATCCTTATCAAACGCAAAAGAAACCAACCATGAAAAAAAGCCAACAATCACCCACAATTTCAATTCTTGTTCTTTTTCCTCTACTAAGCTTCGTATCCACAATAATTGAGGTCGAATCAAGAACCCTCCAAGAAACTTGCTCTTCTTCATGTGGAGATATCAAAATCAGCTACCCATTTCGCCTAAAGACTGATCCAGCAGCATGTGGTGATGCAGACTATGTAATTTCTTGCGACAACAATAGACCCGTTTTAAAATTCCACTTAGGGAAGTATTATGTGCAGCAAATTTCTTATGATAAGCATATAATCCGTTTAGTTGATGTTAATTTAGCTAATGGTACCTGCAATCTTCCGAACATGTCAGTCTCAGCTGATGAACTGAGACTTGATAGCCGTTACAGAGGACTGGTGTCCAGTACATTTACAAGTTTTGTGAAGTGTTCAAGTGAGATTGATGATCAAGCTTATAGAAAGGTCCCTTGTTTGAGTGGAAATGATTCTTATGTTTATGTTAGTTATAGTACTTATGTGATATCTGATCTTCAAGGTTCTTGTTCTTTTATATCAAGGGTTCCCACTATTTACCAGAATATTTTGTACCCTTCTTATCAAAGTATCTTGCTATTGATGGCTTTAGGGTTTGATCTTGAGTGGTCTGTTGAGTGCCGGGATTGCATTGCTGATGGTGGTTCTTGCGCTTTGAGCTCCACGGGTACTCCGAATGTCTATGAATGCCATTATTCAGGTTAATATGTTGATCTTTCTTTATCTGTAGACGTTGTTTATTGAGTTTAACTATGTCATGGTTTTGTTTATTGAGTTTGTTGTAATGATGTTTTATAGGGTTCAATTTTTGATCCATTGCTTGTGTGCTGTGCAGGCACTTATTATTATATACCACATGTAGTTTCATTAATCTTTGCTGCTATTTGGAACTTCCTGTTAGGTAAAATTTCCAAACTAAAATTAATATACTTGCTGATATTGATTGTTTTGGTTCAAATTTGATAAATTTCATTCATTTTGCTCTTTCAGTGGTAAATTTAATTGCAAGATTTATCCTTGCTCCAATAGTTGTAATTGGGTTCCTAGTTCACAAATATAGAACAGAAAAGAAGACAGCAGTTATCAGGGAGAATCTTTTACGGAATGAACCATCCTTGATACCCAGAAGGTACTCATACTCCGACGTTATTGCAATTACTAACAATTTCAAAGACAAAATAGGCAAAGGTGGGTTTGGGACAGTATATAAAGGGCAACTCCCTGGTGGTCATTTAGTTGCTGTTAAAATGCTTGGCGACTCCAGGTTTAGTGATGAGGACTTCATCGATGAAGTCTCTACAATTAGTAAGATTCATCATGTTAATGTGGTACGGTTACTGGGATTCTGTTCCGAGGGTCCTCACCGTGCTCTTTTCTTTGAGTGTATGGCTGGTGGATCTCTTGATAAGTATATACTTTCAAGAGAAGTAGACCTTCAGCCATTGAGTTGGGAGAAACTCCTTCAAATTGCTATAGGAACAGCTCGAGGGATTGAACATCTACATGCTGGGTGTGACGTATGCATTCTCCATTTTGATATCAAGCCACATAATGTCCTGCTAGACACTAATTTTATCCCAAAAGTTTCAGATTTTGGTCTTGCAAAATTTTACCCCAAGGAAAATGATTTTGTTTCTGTTAGTACTACAAGGGGAACTATGGGGTACATTGCTCCTGAATTGATTTCAAAGAACCTTGGGGCTGTTTCTTGCAAATCAGACATTTATAGTTATGGGATGCTATTATTGGAAATGGTCAGAGGAAGAAGGGACATTAACGCAAAGGGGAATTCTTCAGGCAAAGTATATTTCCCTTCATGGGTTTATGACCATCTAAATGAGGGAGGAGATTTAGAGCTGGAGAATGTTAGTAAAACAGAGGCTGCAATAGCAAAAAGATTGTGTGTGGTTGGGTTGTGGTGCATTCAAAAGAATGCACCAGAACGCCCATTCATGACCAAGGTGGTGGAAATGTTAGAGGGTAACATTGACAATCTGCAATTGCCTCCTAGCCCTTTGTCTTTTCCTGATTACGTTGCTGCCGAAGGGCCACAATCAGATTCTTCAACAGAGCTGCTAATATCTGAGACAGTGGAGCAAAGCTCGTAGAATAACCTGCTGTTGTTGATGAAAAAAAAAATGAGAAAATGGAAATATGGGGAAAAGAAGAAACAATTGATGGATATATAGTTTCTATCAAGGCATGTATTGACAACATCTGAAAACATGTTTTTATCTTCATGTACATTTGTCAACAATAAAATGTGAAAGTGTTTTGGCTCTTCCTGGTGCCTACATGTTTGTATTGAATAAATAGTACAAGTAAAGTTTCTGAATGCGTTTTAACATTTAATGTCTGTATTATATAGGCAGTATATATTTGTTCTTTTTCTCATCCTGAAAGTTAAATATTACAGTATGCTTCTTTGCTGCTCATGAATTTCATGTCTAAATTCTACCGACTTGATCCAGTTTCGATGATTCAATCATGATTTATTCCTTATCTGCTTTACATCTATTTCGTTGTTGATCTAAACTATCTAAGATAAATGGGTAGTCTTGGATGTTTATCTTTTCATGTTTACAATGTCATCAAAATTTTTCAGTCATAAAAATATTTACATCAGAATTCTACAGTTGAGTTCTCAGGACATTAAACAGAATATCTGGCCTAAAGAGGAAAATGCAATGGACATTCCTCCCTTTGCAGGCGAAAATAGCAGCTGAAATCATTCCTGAAGATATGGCTTATTATTCTGCAGCTATATTTGATGATTTAGCATCTGATACGAGTCCTTTTTGTAATTCTCTGATTTCTGATATAGCAGAATTCATCCCCACTAATTCTGAAATTACTATCTGGCTAATTGTTTCAAATGCTATCAGCCAAACTTCTCCTGTTAATGGAGTAGCACAAAAACGTTGCTTTGCAGCACAGCTTTGATCCATTAGAAATTTCCGGCATCCATCAAGTTTTATATATCACATTTTCTTCAGCATCGCAGCTTCTGCGAAACTAGCTCTGCAGTCCCAACTCTTTCTTGGAAACCTCCATTAGCGTATGTATGCGGCATGATAATACCATTGTTTCTTTCCATATTTCTATTAGAAACAATTAAGTATATTTCACACCAAATCCTGTCTGCTTATTACGTTAATCTGCAAATTCTTGTGGTCCTAAAATTTAACAGATTCCTGCCATATGCTCTCTTTTTTTTTTTTCTTTCGTTTCAGAAAGCTGCAAGGTCCTACGAAAGTAAAAGCAAAGACAAGAAAGAACACATGCTAATTTGTTGAGCAGTGACCTTGAGGCTTGAGCTGTAACAAAATGGTAAAAGAAACTGTATAATCAATTCATAAAAAAAAAAAAAAAAAAGACAGACAAAGGAACACTATGGACTTCTCTTTTAGGTGATCATTGCCTTGTAGCTCCAACTTTTATATAATCCTGAGTTGCATTTCATTGAAGATGCCTTTTCTTGCAGCAATTATTGAACTTTTTTATCTTAAAAATCAATCATGTGGCAGCAGTGGGGCTGGCTATAGAAATAATAATAATAATAGTACTTTTTTCACTGAATGAATTTTGAGTTTTTTGCATTCACTCAATTTTCCATTATATGGTTATCATGAGCTAATAACAATCCCCTTATTCAGCAGAAGATAGTGGAGACCTTCAGGCAATGATGCTAATGCTTGCTCTTTTCCTGAAAATTATAATAATAATAATTAATAATGCAACATATACATATGGTGCCATAACTTTTCTAATATTTTTCATAAAGCTAAATTTTGCCTTTTAGGATCCAATGCTAATAAGAACATATTCTAATGGCTGATCTGATTGGCATATATGTATATGCTTCTTATATTAATTATTGATTCCATGAGTGGTATTTTTCTTATGATTCTTGAATCTTCTTACTTGGGTACGTGTTCTATCTTTAGTTAGAGGTCAGCAAGACAAAGTCTGTCTCCCTGTTATTATATACTGACTAAAAACCAGAGTGTGAAGTCATGATATATCATTTGTCAATTGTCGATATGCATAATCCTTTTTTTTTTTTTTACCTTTAGCATTTCCTGTTTTCCTTCTAACATGAGATTGAAAGTTTGGTCTGATGTACCCAGATCATGACATTAAGTTCAACACATGAACTCACAATTTATATTTTGAAAACTTTATTAAGGATCAATTGTTTAAGTAAAACTTCATCAACCCATCTGCAGATATTTCCCTTTAAGCTGAGAAAATTAATTAATTTCATGCATTAAAATCTGAAGTCGAAAAGGACAATTCATAGTGATTCTTTTCTTCTTTTAAAATTCACAAAATATTCAGTGTCCTTTACCATAAAAAAGATCGTAACGTCAAATAAAGTGATAAGGCGGTGATTCTTATTTTTATTTTTATTTTTTTCAAGAAATGCAATAAATAACAAATCCAAAGCAAAGAATTTGCAAGCTGCCAACTTAAAATTATACCAAGTTTAGAGTTGTACACAATCAAGAATCAACATCCAACAAGAACTCGAAAGCTGCTAATATTCTTGACACACAACTCATTTTTCTTTGATACACAAATCATTACAAAAGCAAATACAAATAGCTAGATAATATATAGAGTGTAAGTGATGCATGCCCAGCAGCATAAACAAGCATTCCATGCCCCAAACTTTCAACCTTAATCTACCAAAACTCTCCTCAAACAAACCAAAGTACATATAGCTACAGCTACCTCGTATGCATCTCTTACATCCCATGTTTTTATATTAAAAATAACACCCGCAAAAACCAAAGGAAAATTAGAAGAAAATTAACAAAGAAAGTACTGATCGAAGGGTAAAGATGTAAGTAAACAGAGAACATTTAAGGTTAAACAAGGAATAAAATGAAAGACCCTAACGTTAAAAGGCACGTAAATCGGACCGCTACCCTCAATTCCCCGCGATGCAATAATTTCACTCTCCCAATTCTGCCCTTAGGCTAGAAACTCAGGAGAGTGCAATTGCAAAGCTTTTCTTGTATTCTTTTTTTTTTTTTTTTTTTTTTTGAAATCATCTCCTTAATTTCAACCATATTTACAAAAGGACCCGCCTTCTCTCTCAGGCCACCATGACAACCCACCATTGTCTTTGTAGCCACCGCCGTAGTTGACGGAGCCCCGCCTCCTGTGGCAGCTCATCACGTTCAAACAGAATATACTACTTACTCAGCTTTGATCTTGCTAAAAATGTTGCAAGAATATTTAAGCTATATAGCATACAGTTGCTGAGTATATTAGCTATAGCTAGTAACTAGAAGAGTAGAAGAGGGTGGTGATATAGAGCATGAGGAGACATGTTGGGCCATATATAAAGGCAAAGATCCTAGTAGAACTTTTGGTTGAACGTGAGTGGGGTTTTTTAGTTTTATTTTTCTAAGTTTTGGGTATGTTTTTATTTTTTTATTTTTTTCAAAAAATACAAATAAAAATAAAAAAGGAAAAAAGTGATGTTGAAATTCTTGGTCTAAGCTGGTTAAGGGCATGTTTGTGGGGAATACAAATAACTCCACTAACTCGATTTTCAAGACTCTTTGGAATTTTCATATTATTCCCATGGAGGAAGAAGAAGGGGGAAAAAAAAAAAAGTGGGCATTGATGGGGTTTATTTGTCTGGTATATATGAACGTGGCTTTGTTTATAGCAAAAAAAATATTTTAATTTTTAATAAAATGGGTATTCAATCACTTAGCTCAAGACAAAAGTAGCGTTGATGGCCAACTTTTTAGTTTAATTACCTTATTATTGAGATATGAATTAGCTTTTTTTGGTTCATTTTTCATGGCTGGCCAGGTAGCCCATTTGCTTTTGCTAGTCATTGCATAGAACGATGCGCATGGAAATTGGAAGCAGACAAATTTCCCAAAAAGAAATCAACTTTAATCTCTTGTCCAAAGTTTGCAATACTGCTCGTAATGGTGGGTGGATGATAGAATTTTTTTTTTTTATTCTTTTAATAACATTCGGTGGATAATAGATTTTGTTATGAAGGATATTGCTAATCATGAAATATTGATTATTACATGTTTATGTTGCTAGAATTATATACATATTGCTTCAAAAAAAGAATTATATACATATGATTTTTTTTTATACGTTATTTATAAAGCAATAGTATTGGAAATTTTAAGCCTAATTACGTTGTTAGGTGTGTGATTAGGTTATTTATTGACTTTGAATTATAAATTGTTAGGTTTTGATTCACCGATTTGGGAAGTTAGCAATGTGATTACATGGATGATGTTATCATATAGATGATTAAATTTCATGTCAATTAGAATTTAGTGAAAAACTTGTGTAAACAATGACTTTTCTCGTTTGCTAGCAAGGGCACCCGTTTAGTCAATTTTTTTTTTTAAATTCATGCGAAAAAGATTGGGAGAAATAACTTTTTAAAAAAGCTTCTGGAGAAAAAAAAAATAGTGTCACGATTATTTCTCTTTATTGAAAATATAGAGTTTAAATTACGTTATTATTAATTTATTAAATTTTATCTAATTAAATTAAAAGAAAATGACTGTTTTCTATAATATAATTTATTAATATTAATATTTATGTCATTTAATGTCTATATTAATACAAAATTTTTTTACTAAAAATAAAAAATATATAAAAACCTTATTATCATATAAATAAAAAGATTATCATGCACGCATCCTTTTTTGAATATTTGTGAGATTTTATCATCATCTCAATCGAAAGCATACTCAAGGTATATACACCATAAAAATTGATGTGATATATATTCTAACCTATGTGCTATATCTATCATATCCTATTATACCGTTAAACTATAGCAATATGTAACTTTAATTAATTGGCCTTAGCTTAGAAAAAATAAAAGGTAGTGGGTTGAAATGATGTGAATAGTTGATTAGACGACCGATGTATAATTGAGAATGGACCTATTAATTTGGCATCTCTTGCAATTATATTCTCTTGTGGGTCATTAGCCTGTTTGCATGTTAGTGTTGTTTATGTTTATCTCGTGTGTATGGAAAATTTAAGCAAATCAACAATTAGGTGAATGATACTTTAGATTATATATGCAAATAAAATGTGGATACATCTGTTTTATGTTAATCTTGACTGTGTGGATGTCTACTGAAATTTATCCCATATATAGTAATAATGAATTTTTTTTTATTTTTTTTTTTTTGACTTGGGGAGGGAAGGGGGGATTTTTGGGGAAAGGGATGGGAGTGGGGTTCGAGCCCTCACTCCCTGATGGGGCTTGAAAGCCTCCACTACCACTCCCATTGGGGAGTGGCAGTAATAATGAATTAAAGCGTTTAATTAAATAGTTTTTTTATTATTATTACAATGCGAAAGGGAAAGGTGGGTTTCAAACCCGAAATCCACCATTGATACCCCATGCAGCTTGGCCATCAGTTTGTAAGTTTGGTGTTTAATTAGTTAAATTGTTGCTTATAACTCATAGCTATAAATTGATAGTTGATAGCTGGTAATTAATTAATGTTAGTTGAGAAGTAAACAGTTGAAAATTGTATTCCATCAGTTATGCCAAACATTCCTTTTAAAAATAAGCTGATGAAAATATTAAATTTAAAAAATTATTTATGTATTATCAATTTTGTATTTCTTTAGAAATCAAGTAATAATTAATTATTTTGAAAACGTAATTAAAATCTAGCTTAATTGGTTAAGGTAAGTGGGAGAAGTTTGTAATAATCTTAAGGCAAAACACCTATTTTCTCCTCTGCACTTTTATTTTTATTCAGATTTATCCCCTACATTATCATTTGTTCAGATTAAGTCCTTATACTTTTATTTTGGTACAGATTGAATCCTCATTAGTGGTTAATCAAATTTCAAATAATAGTGCAAGGAGTAAATCTGAACAAAAATAAAAGTTGGATTAACTCTAAATAAGGATTCAATCTATACCAAAATAAAAGTGTAGGGACTCAATCTG
Source organism: Mallotus japonicus (assembly GCA_949634005.1). NCBI lineage: Eukaryota > Viridiplantae > Streptophyta > Magnoliopsida > Malpighiales > Euphorbiaceae > Mallotus > Mallotus japonicus. The sequence continues at coordinate 3,290 of CATIWK010318822.1, read as the reverse complement.
AACAAATGATAGTGCAAGAGTAAATCTGAATAAAAATAAAAATGTAAGGGGGAAATAGGTGTTTTACCTAATCTTAATATCAAAATAGTATTATAATTATTGTATTCTCTAATTTTTAAATAAAAAAAATTGATTATTTTGAAAACACAATTGCCAATTATTTTATAATCATGGCAAAAGAAAAAGACATTTCTTGTAGTGGTGTTTAAAAGAAAAGAAAAAGAAAGATAATTTTAAAATTAAAATTAAAGAATATAATGTGAAAAATATTGTCAAAGGTGATGAGGTGGGGGCATGCATGGATGTGGAGGCAATATTGGATTTGAAGAAATAATTGAAGTAGGTATAAACAGTGTCTGTGTGTAGGACATGATCATAGTCAGATAAAGAAAAATGGAGACATACTTTTAGGACTGATAGAGGAAGGAGCTAATGGGGAAAAAGAAAAAAAAAAAAAAAAAAAAAAGATGATAAACTGATTTTCACTTTACTATAGATTTGTCTACCACATGATAAAACCACTCATACAAAAGCCTTAGTACAGAAGTCAGCGGTTCAGATTCTATTTTTATCACTTTATTTTTTTTTTCTATGCTATTATATACAACTCCTCACTTTAATTAATTTCTTTAAATAATTTATTTCAATGGATTTGATGATGTCCAAAACATATTTTATATCGAATTTCAATATTAATTTTTGTTGTAATCATATAAATTTTAATTATTTCAAAATCTATGAAAGGGTTTAACTATTCGACTACTTTTTTTTATATATAAAATTTGAATTTAAAATTTTTGGTCATTTAGACTAGCAAATAGTATTTGTATTTTAATATTAATTTAGTTACTCTAAAAAAAATGCATTTGAGTCCTTGTTATAAAAGTTAAATTATTTTTTTTACGTGCATTAGGTATAGTTAGTAGCGGAATTAAAAATATATATTTAAAGAATGAAATAAATTTTTATTCTATTTAAAGATTAAAAAAATATAAAAAATTATGATTTTCGGGTGCTGAAATTTAAACTGTAAAAAGGAAAAATTATAATGAAAATTTAGGAATTATTTTGAAACTAAAAGCATCCTTGGTGCTTTTTTTTTTTTTTTCAAATATAAGTGTTCCTCTCGTTTATTATGCAAAAACTAATGAAATGATCTGTTCAAAGTTGACATTTGTAGTGTTGTGCTCTCACTTCACTTTTTCTTTTTTCTCAGCTTCACTTCTTCTTCAATGTGAATGAATCACAAGGCAATAATGTGGAAAATAACATTAAAAAAGTGAATGCTCCACACCACTTACTCTTAACGTGTGAAATGAATATTAGCCGTCCATTCAGCTGATGTTACTTTGATTTTGACATAGTAATTAGTGAAAATACCATATGTTTTTCGCGTCATCATGACGTTCTTTAAGCGTCAATTTACATTTCTCCTATGTTAATTACTAGTTCACAGCGCTAACTCTAGCTATTTAAGGAGCATAAATATTCACGTTCACTATTTCAAGGTTTACAGAAATTTCACTTTAGGGCCTGTGCTTTTTTTTTTTTTTGTCCTCTGCCATAGGAATCTGAAGAGCATTGAACCTTGTCTATCCGGTTCAAATCAAGCAAGATCATAGGTGTAGTAAGAGTCTCTCAACAATTAATTAATGTGACTGTATGATCGAACTTTAAATATCGTTTAAATAAAAAAAATAATTCTTTGCTAACTGATTCCAATAATTGTTGATTCATGTTCTTTCCTTTTTAATTGTTAATTCGGTGAAACTATTGATGGTGTGTTGTAATGGATCTCTCTATACTAAATACAAAATATTTTTATTTATTTTTAAACGTAACTATAATTAAATAAAATTTTATTCACATGTATTTTACTCATGAACAACGAAATTTTACATGGATGAATTAAATGACTTTTATAGTATGGGTGCAATATATAACTTCTAATTGTAGTTCAATTAGGAGCATAGAAAAATTTATCTAAGGCGACCATAGTCTGAATTATTGTAATTTTAATTTTTACGTTTAATTATTAAATAAAAGTTTATATTTTTTACATAACAAACTAAATTGTTCATTAAAAAATTAAATTGAACTAAAATGAGTAAAAACATTTGGATCTAAATTTCTAAATGGTTTATACTAAAATTTTAAATAATATAAATATATAATAATAGAGAATATAATAACATGAATATTATAATGAAATTTTAAAGTAAAATAATACTTGATGCAGGATTGGAAATTTAGTTCTACAATTTGTAATTTAATTTGATTTACTTTATTAAAAAATGTCGAATTAGAAATATAAATTAAAAGTTTCTAAATTAAATATTTTATTTTATTTTAGATAATAAACGTTCAGAATAATTAAAAGTTCAATCAATGTCCATTAATTTTTCTAGAGAAAAAAGACTAATTATCTATTTAATAAAAATTAAAAGTATATCTTCATAAAAAATAATATAAATAAAAGTACAACTAAGAAGTATTAATATAAAATCTCACCTTTTCAAAAAAAAATATATAAAATCTCACAATTACGTTAATATAATATTTTAATTTATAAATCAACGATCCATTAATTTTAGTATTTTTAAATATACAAAACATATATTGGATCAGAAATATAACACACTCGGACATCTTTGTAATAATTATAACAATTTTATAAAGGTGTATTGACCTATATATAATTCAAATACATATTATACCATTAATGTGAGATTTTGAAGAACCCGTTAACTCTCTATTTTTGAGAAAGAATAAAAAGAAAATAGAGTAAATATCCGTTAATTTAAGTTAAAAAAATTTGAATTCTGATCTCGGATTTAATTTGGGTTGTATACAAAAATAAATAAATAAACTAAGAAGAGATTTTGGAATGGAATAGGACGCAAGCAGGCCAAAGATAGTAACCATAAAAAGAAGAAGCAAGCAGGCCGAAGATAGTAACCATAAAAAGAAGAAGTAAGTGATGAAGTAGCTACGCTACGTCGTCTACACATTATATAAACCCAACATAAATTCCCAATATCTTGCCATCTGGTCATTTCTTGTCTGCTATTTGCTCGACACGGAGCGGCGCGTGAGGTCCTGAAACCGCGTCGTCTCATGCAATTTTCACTCGTGCCGTCGCCGCTCGTTTAATATAACAACACTGTTTCACCGTTAATTAGAAACCATTTCTTTATTTTGGAATTCAATACATGTGAGAAATTTGTTCATAAATATAAATTTAGATTATATCAAAAAAATATATATTTATAAATTTAGATTTATATTAA
>CATIWK010318819.1:0-13111 GCA_949634005.1 Mallotus japonicus | reverse complement strand
CCTAAATGATTAATTTAAGGCTTAAGAATTATCTCCGACGATTAAACTAATTTAAATGGAAATAAACTAATTTCCACCGCAACCTTTCCGAGATTTATTTCTCAAAATTCGTAAAGAATTAGACTAAACTCTAAATACGTAAATTGATCACTATAATTTATACTATTTATTAAAAATAGTTTCATGCATTTACCTCTGGTCGACACTGTTCATTCGCCGGAGTTCGGGTGGGACCTATAGGATTCTCACTGAAAAACACAACACCCGGACAAAAAAATTATACCAAAATATTCCTAATAATTAGCATAACACAAAAATAGCCTGGAACAACCCAAAATATGCATTGAACAAAGAAATATAAAAATAAACCTAAATTACTTAAAAAACTTCACCAAATATTCTACGGGTGGAGATCGCACACGTTGTTGGCGGCTACGGACTCCTGGTAATATAAGGAACACAAAGGAAGCAACTTTTTGCCTGAAACCCACCGGAACAATGCCAAATGAAGGAATTTGGCCGACTGAAAAATGTAATTTCTGCACTATTCCGAGCCCCTTCTTGCAAAATGGACACTACCAGAATGAAGAGGAGGACGAGACGAGTCTATGATTCAAATTTGAGGTCGATCGAAGGTCGTCCGTAGGTTGAATAGATGAAAAGAAAAGTATGGGTACTAAAAAGAAATTTTGCCTTAAAACCATCTCCTGCACACTGCTACTCCTCCGTTTTGCGCAGACCACCTTCTCTTTTAAAGTGATGGACACCCACGTGTCCATCACCCAATGGTCCTTTTTTTTAAAAAATAAACATAAACATATATATATATATATATATATATATATATATATACTAATAATGATAATAGTAAAAACAATAATAATAACGATAAAATAATAATAATGACAATATCAATAATAATAATATTATTAATAATAAAAAATTCGGGTTATAACAAACATTGTCTTTTTTTTTTTGGATTCAAAAATAATTTTTTCATGTTTTAAATGTTTAACTAACAAATCGAAACAATTCAATCTATCTTAGATGAAGAAAACTATGCTTCACACTTGTCAAATAAAAGAAGGCATTTTTAATCATTTCTAGCTAGCCAAGAACTCCAAACCATATATCCACATGCTACTTTTGTTGATGGACATAAAAATAAAACAACGTGATATGACTTGAAATTAACTTTTCTTCCTAATTTACTCTTCAAAAATTAATTATTTTGATTCTTGCACTAAATGTGTCTTACCTTTAGGTTATCTTTTGTAAAAATCTTATATAGGCAGCCCAGCTAACGATTGCCCATATTATAAGGCTTTATATTGGGATGTAGAGGGCGTCAAAAATCATTGTCTAAAAAAAAATATTCTCTTTGCTATAAAAAAGGTAGAATTAAATTGCTTTTCTTGCAGCTACCTCTTCCCTTTCCTCGTGATTTAATGTCATATGATAAAATTCCCTTATCAACACACTTAGAGAAAATATTAAATTATACAATTCTATGTTTGCTTTTTCATCTAAGGGCAGTAAGATTGACCATGAAATTAACAGAAAACTAGGTCCATATATTTTCAAACTTTGCAGTCATAATCACCATATGATTGGTTCTTTGTTGCATATTGACTGTGAAAATCTTAGATTTGTATAGTTGTAAATTTATGACACAGAAAATGGAGTTAAAAATCGTACTTCATATTTTGATTGTTAACCTTTAACTATTATTAATTCATTGATAGTTAATGGTTTAATTAAGATGTTTGATGATGTTAATGTTATCACAAAATCATTTAGAGTGGTCAGAGATAGATTTAAAGAAAATAATTTTATTCCTTTAGAATTAAAACTATTAGGAAAAAAGATCTAAAGATAGTATACAATATGATGATACTTCCTATTCAAAAGTTGCCGATTTAACTGTTGGTGATTTCAAAGTGTATGATAAAAATAGAGATATTACTGTTGAATATAAAACTGGACAGTTAAAATGAATTAGTTCTCTTCATCCAAGTCTTATGGCAATGCAATACCTTATTGTGTTTCCATACGCCGGGGGGGGGGGGGGGGGGGGGGGGTTGGATAGAATTGACATTCAATGTGTTTTTATTAGTCCTTTGGATTGTTTTTCAAGGAAATTTATCACAATGCGTAAGTATTATACATATAGACTTCAATAAAGATTTTTAAAAGGCACAACCCTTTTAAAAGGTGGTCATTTATTCCAATAATGCATTGTCAATGTGTTGAAGAAGAATGACTAAATTTTATTAGACGTAATAAAAAGAATTTAGATCTGAAATATATTCAAGTATAAAAAATGTTATTCATAAAGGTGTTCGTAATTTAAACAATATTGGAAAATCAATAATTGTACTGCCATCTAGCTATATATGGAACCCGCGTTACATGATTGAACATTATCACGATGCTATGATTATTTGTAAATTCTATAGACATCCTAATTTATTTATAACTTTTACATGTAATCCATTATGGCTGAAAAATCCAATGCATGTTTGATTATATTAATGGACAATGTCCTGATGATAAACCTGACATTATTAGTCGTGTCTTTAAAGTTAAGTAGTTTCAATTGGTTGATGATATTAAAATAAATGAACATTTTGGTAAAATAAGTGCCTTAATATACACAATTGAGTTTAAAAAAAGAGGATTACCATGTGTTCATTGTTTGGTTTGGTAAGATGAAATAACAAACCAAAGGCTATATTTGATATTAATTCCATAATATCTACTGAACTCCCATCTTTAGAAATTGAACCTGAAATGCATAATTTGGTTTCTAAATTCATGATTCATGGTCCTTGCGGTCCTATTAATTCATCATCTCCTTGCATGAAAAATGATAAATTTTCAAAATGTTATCCCAAAAAATATCAGCTTGAAACATATATTGATTCTAACAGTTTTGCTATGTATAGACATAGATATAATAGTAAATTTACTATGAAAAATTACGTGAGAATAGATAATTATTTTGTTGTGCCACACAATAAACAACTTATTTATAAATATAAAGCTCATATATGTGTTAAATATTGTTGTCGGACGTCAATGATTAAGTATTTATTTAAATATATAAGCAAAGGAACCGATAGAATTCATGGTGTTATTCATAACTATGGAAAAAGATGTTTCATAATCTAATTATATACATGATCTTGTTGTTGATGAAATAAAAGAATATTTAGATTATCGATATCTTTTTCCATGTGAAGCATCGACGTCTTTTTGAATTTTCTATACATTATAGAGACCCAACAGTTGAAAAATTAGTTGTTCATTTAGAAAACATGAATCAAGTTTTATTCCGTCCAATTGACAATTTATCACGCATCACCAATGATTTAACCTATATATGTACTATGTTTACCGAATGGATGAATACAAATAAGACACATGAAGATGCTAAAACTTTAACATTCGTTGAATTTCCTATCAAATGGGTTTGGCATTCTTACGAAAAAATATGGACTAGATGAAAGCATGGTCGTTCCATAGGTAGAATAGCATATATCCATCCAAGCTCAGGTGAATTAAATTATTTAAAAATATTTTTAAACATTATTAGAAGGCTTAAAATATATGAGGATATTAGAACTGTTTTGGGTATTTTGCATTAAACATTTTTAGTCTGCATTTAATGCACATGGATTAGTGCACTCAAAGAAGCTTGTTGCATGCCACTTCTTCTCAATTACATCAGTTGTTTACTGTGCTCATTTTTTTTTTTTTTTGCGAAGTTAGGGAGCCACAAAAACTTTTTGATTTGTTTTGGAAGACTTTTTTTGATGATATCAAGTATGAATTACAACTTTACTTGATGATATCAAGTACGAATTAACCATATCATTAAGGATTCCATGTGCATATATTTTTGAACATTTTTTTAGAAAATAAAGTTTTAATTGAATTAGAAAAAAATATTCAACAAAAATTATTCTTCTCTCTCTAATTTTGATATGCCTCAAACCACAAATTTTTTAGATTGTGACATTAGAAATAGATTGCTCTTTGAAGAATTAAAACACTTGAAAAAAAATTCCACGTTTAAATCTTTAAATGTAGAACAACGAAAGGTATATGATAATGTTCTTAATATTGTAAACCATGAAAATGGAGGATTGTTCTTTCTTTATGGGTTATGGCCATGGAGGAATATGCAAAATATATTTATGTGAAGCTATTATATTGTGCTTACAATCTATGGGCAAAATTGTTTTGGTTGTTGCTTTGTCTGGAATTGCATCATTGTTGTTATCTGGCAGAAAAAATATGCATTCTCGGTTTAAAATACCTTCGAATATTAACGAACATTCATCATATGAAATTAAAAAAGGTTCACAATTGGCTAAATTATTAGAGGAAACATGTTTGATTATATGGGATGAGGCCCCTATGTGTCATAAACATTCTTTTGAAGCAATTGAAAGAACATTTAGAGATATTTTGTGCCATGCAAATGGTGGCTCAGAGGGTATACCTTTTGGCGGTAAAATTATTTTATTAGGAGGTGATTTTAGACAAATTTTACCAGTTATTATGAATGGCAGCAAAGAAGATGTTATAATCGATAACACGTTCTAAATTATGGAAGTTTTTTAAGATTTATCAATTAACAATTAACATAAGGTGTAGAGTTGGAATATATAAAATAATAAAATAGCACATGAAAAATGGAACAAACAAATAGTGAATAAGAAAATATTTTCACTAAAAGATAAATTCACTATTACACAAAAATTATTTTTATCACTACTATCCATTCACTTTAATTATTTTGACTCATACACTACACAATCTAAAATCCCATGCATAGAAGGTCACAAATTTCCCCGTCCCCACTTTTTTCAAAAGAATTCACACCTCACTACAAGTGCCACTCACTTTGCTCTCCACTCACTGCCACTTATTTTGCTCTCACTTGATGCTTGTATATTTTTCTTGCAAATGGCCATGGCTCTATATAGCCAAATAAGTTGGCTCGAATAAAATGATTTGCTTATCTCTTTGGTAGGCAACAAATTCGATGCTGAAATTTTTTACCATCTTCTTTTTTTTATTGATAAAATCTTCTAGATGATATTAATAATGATTTTAACATGAGGTTATCAACAAGTGATGATTTGACAAATTAAAATAATGGATTAGCTCAGTTTTCTGAATGGCTTTTATCTATTGGTAATGGGATAGTTTCAACGAAAAATATAGAAGCTTACGTGAAGAAGATAACTTTATTCAAATACTTGATATTTTGCTTATAAAACATTATGAAAATCCAATACATACAATAATAAATGAAATATATGCCAATTTTTCAAATGAATATAACAATTATCAATATATAAAGGAAAAAGCAATTATAACTCCAACAAATGTAATCGTTGATGTCATAAAAAAACAAATTTTACAATCAGTCATTGAAGGAAAAAAGTTTATTATAGTTCCGACTCAATATGCAAAATATATGCACAGCTTAAAGATTTAAATGTTCTATATCCTGTAGAATTCCTTAATTCCTTAAATTTTAATAGATTTCCATAACAAGAATTAAGGCTCAAGAAAAATGTTCCTATTATGTTGATCTGAAATATAAATCTAAGTATAGGATTATGTAATAGAGCGCGATTAATGATCGTAGAGTTAGGAAAAATTATTGAAATTGTTATCATAACTTGTTCGCATTGCGGAGAAAAGTCTTCATACCTAGAATTATACTAACATATCAGGATTAAAAAAAGTAGCCATTTACTTTTAAAAGAAGACAATTTCCTATAAGAATTTTTTATTACTTGACTATAAATAAAAGCCAAGGTCAAACATTAAAACAAGTTGGTTTGTATTTAGAAGATGATGTGTTTTTCTATGGTCAATTGCATATAGCGTTATCGAGAATTACTTCTTAGTGTGAGGATTTTAATGCATAAGAAATCAGATCTTAAACATGAATATCAAAATTATACAAAAAATATTGTCTACTATGAAATTTTAAATTAAGCCGTATAAAATCATTTACATACCATTTGCTTATTTTTTATGAAATGACTTTTCACTAATTTATTGTACATTGATTTTTTAAAAATTTTATATTATTAATGGCAGTTAAAGCAATGGCGTATGCTCTTTTTTCGGATATTAAACAATATAAGTAGTAATATTTGAATAAAGGCATATATATATATTTATATATACATACATACCTTTTGAAAGATTTGAGTTTCTTAATTTTGATGATGCTAAGACCAGGGTAGGAGATAAAACATTTTCATCATGTATGCTTTTCATTAAATTGCAAGCATATGTGTATATTTCTATATAAGTACATCTTTGTCAATTTATTTATGTATTAATTTACTCATTTATTTTCTAGATATCTTCAGCCAAATTGTTAGCATTGGAAATGTTGAGGATGTTCAAATCGTTGGCTGAACTACAAGGAAAAAAATATTTCACTTAAAACTGAAGAGTACGTAATTATTTATCTTACATGTATATATGTGTATGTATACGTATATATACGTCTGTGTTACAAAACTTGTGATCTAACCATTTACAAACAATGTTTTGATAGGGATGAAACGCTTAACATCACTTTATGGGATAAAGCTATAGATGCATTTCCAGATGACATGGTTCTCGAGGATGAAAACTATGGTCCTGTTATAATTACTGTTTTATCAGTGTCTATAAGAAGATTCAACGATAGTTTTTTTATATTACACATGTATTATTTTACAATTTCATGAGCCTTTTATTTTTTTAAAATCAATAATGTTTTACTTCTTTTGACAGATGCAAAAGACGAAATAATGACTAACAACACCTTAGCAACGAAATTTTTTGTTAACCTTGAAATTCCACAATTTGTCGCTCTTAGAGAGAGGTCTGTCTATGGCTATTATTAATTCTTTTTCTCAGTTATAAATTTAGAATTTAGGTTTTAATTTTTTTCCTTTGCTAGGTTTCACCAACCTTACTAGAAGATTTTAAAAGTTCAGGTAACATCCAATCCATTGTGAGATATTGAATTAGATAGGGATATTAACAGGAAAAAGATTTCTGCATTATTAGCTTTGGACGTTCACAATGAAAAGGTTAATGCATTTTTTTTCTTTTAAAATACATAAAAAAATTTGTTAATTGTACTAATCTCCTTTATTTGTCCACAAAAATGTAGGAAGTCAAGTTTACATGCATAGCATTTATAAGAAATGTTGAGGCAAATGCCGTATGGTGGTACAGAGTATGCCCTCAATGCAGAAGTAGTGTGCAAATTTATAATGAACAAGCATGGTACAATAACTGTGGTGCTTTGAATGATCCGCCTGTTCATTGGTGATGCTAACATATCTCTTTTTTTTCTTAGCTGTTTGTTACCACTTGCTTTTAACTTTGATATTGATTAAAACTAATAGTTATAATTTTAAAAATAGGTATAAACTAAATACAATTATTGAGGATGACACAAGGTCGACTTCGTTTTTGATATTTAGTCGTCTAGCTGATGATCTAATTGGCTTGTCGATGAGCACCTTGGCCAATAGTTATAGAGATCGCTACACTGTTCCACATCTTATGACAAGAATTTATAGAATGGAGCAGATTTTCCGAGTTGTTATAAGCAACAATAATGAAGATCCTTATAACTTTTCTTTTAAGGTTATGCACATTTTCAAACAAACTAACTTCTTAAATCAAGAAGTTGAGGAAAAATCAAGATTGAATCTTTCAAGTTTAATTCTATTGCACAAACCTTTAGCTAGCAGTATGACAAGCACTGCAAAAAGATGTACTAATTTTGGAGAAAGCAGTGCACCGAATAATGTTAAGGAATATGAAAATCATAGGTTGATGAGTCTCCTTCCACAACCATAACGATCAGTCAGGTTCAGGTTGATTTATTTCTTGAAGAATTGCCTCTAAAAAAAATCCAAGTGCAATATACCATTCTTTTATATGAAATAACTATACTAACTAAATTAACATTTTATTTTATTTATCCTAAAAAAAGTTTTTTTTATATATATTTTTTCAGGAATGAAGACCAAGACAAATAATTAGGGATGATCACGTGGTCATTTATAACGTCATAGTCCGTGGAAATAACAAGATTCACTTTAAATAAGCATGTAAGACAGTAAAAACCCTACCATCAATAAAACAACAAAAGTGACAAAATAGGATATGTAGAGATATGTAGAGAGATATGCTTTGTAAAACCTTCCTCAACACACCATGTATTATCTAACTCTTTCTTAAACTCACTCACATTAACTCTTCCACCTACCCTTCTCTCCTATTAATGGCTTCATCAAGCTTATCTCCAAAACCTATAAACTCTCCACCTCAACTAAACAACTCAACCACAGACATCTGCGTGCTGGAGTTGAAGGCATCGGATGAACCTCCACTTGATCACTTCAGATATCAGCTTGCTGGGAAAATTCTTAGTCCGAAGACCTCCTCTGCTAATGCACTGCTCGGAATCCTATCGTAGGTATGGAGCTTCATATATGGGCTTTAAGTGCAAGAACTTGGTACTAAAAACACCTTTTGCTTTGTTTTTAGTAATCCTGATGAAATGGAAAGGATTAAGAATGGATTCCCATGGTCCATTTATCGATCCCTCATAGTTATAACGGAATGAAGCCCTTCCTCTTCCTTTGAAGACTTGAACTTTAATCTTGAATGTTTATGGGTTCACGTTCTCGGACTACCACTAAACTAGATCACCTTCGAGAATGCTAGCAAAATAGCACAAGCTCTCTTTATTGATTTGATTACTAAGGACAGTCAAATGTACTATGACTGTGAATGTGATCCATTCATGAGGATCTGAGTGCGTGTCAATCTCAGTAAGCCACTACCCAAAGGCTTCATGAACAAGTTTGAAGGGAAGTCTAAGTGGGTCTTTCTCCAGTATGAGAGGCTTCCAAATCTATATCAGCTATGCGGATTCTTCAATCACAGCACTTGCAACTACCCAACCTTTATCATCGAGGAGGAGATTTCTAACAAGTTTACAGTCATAATGATTATGGCCCATGGATGCATGCTGAGCCTCTTCAAAAAACAATTCTCCATCCTCCATTGAAGCATTCAGATGAACCAACCACTACTGCATTGTTTACCATTATTAAAAAGCTTTCCTTGAATAGTACCGTCGTTACTTCTTTGAGCCAAGCTGCTTTTGCTCCAAGCCATTCACCCTCTCCTCCGAGCCAAATGGCACTTTCTTCGAGCCAAGTTCCACCTACCTTGCCTCAGCTATCAACTCAACCTTCTAGGGAAGTGCAGCTGGATAGGAGTGTTCAGCAAGAAAAGGAAAATAATGGGAAACAAATCTCTTCTAGTTGGCGGGATTAGGTTAGTAATGATAGTATGGAGCAAATCATCTTGGGACCAACTCCAAGCAGCATGGACACTCTGGCTGCCAAAAGAAATGAGCTCTTGGCCCAGCCTACTGAAGAAGCCCAAGAGATGATGGACCTCTCCCTAAAAGCAAAACTCATTAAGCCCGACGAAGGCTCGTGTGTTTTCAATGCTAACCTAGTGGACATCATCAAGCCTGGCTTAACATCTGCACTCTCTCTAGCTGATAAATTTGAAACTGCCATGCTGACTATGGAGGCCTTAATTGGGAAAGCTCCATCACCAACTACAAAATCCAAGTCATGCTCTCCACGGAAAATCAGAAAATTCCATATGAAAGACTTTATAAGGTCCATCAATCTGCCCTTGAAGACGCTTCAACGTCAAAAACCACATCATCCAGCTCTGTCTAGGTTGTTGCCTATCTGGCCTTTTTGCTTATGTTCTTTTTGGATGTTTTAAGATAGTCAAATAGTTTAGTTCTACCTTATGATATCAATATGTAGAAGTAAAATCTATGACTATTCATGCTGGATGTATCCTTTATTTGCTCTCTTTAATGAATTATGGTTGTTCAAAAAAAAATTATAATTAAACTTTAGTCTTCCTAAAAGACATGCATTTTAAGAGAAAACATGCATTGTTCTATCTATGTAATTACTATATTAATATTTCTTATTCGTATTTTAAGTTAATTTCCTCGAATGAACTATGTTTTATGCATCTATAATATAAATTAATTTTTCATTAATTTTTTTTCCATCTTCACCTCATATACTGCTCTTCCTCCACATTTATATAGTTTTTTGACTGATTGTTTACCTTTATTTTTTGCCAATCATCTTAATTTACTTAACTTTTATATATATATATATACACATACATATATATGTGATGCTTATTATTTTTTCGACCATTTTTTTAAATTCCAATTTTTTTCACACTCAAATTCATGATTTTATAAACTAATTAAAATTATAAGATTAGAATATTTTTCATAATGATTAGCTACAAGAGCTATTTTTTGAGTGATTTAAATATTATGGAAATTTTTGTAATTTAAGAAGATTTTTATTGAAAAATAAGAAGGTAAAAATAATTTTGAAGATTAATTTGATTTTTAATAAAATATAGGGGCCATATTGGTAAAAAACAATTCAAGAAATATCAATTTAACCATAGCCGAAAAATTCGGGGACAAATTGATCTTTATCCCCTTGGATAAGTCCCCACCAGACCAGACATCTTCAGAACCCAGAAAACTCCAATCCTTTCTTGACGTCCACGTGCTTTTCATGCTCGATCGTCTTCTTCCACCTAGTCTAGCCTTGCCCCACGGCGCACGTAGACGATACGATACTGTATCTCTGTCAAAACCCTAATAATGTCCATCTTCACATAGCTGTTTAGTGGATGTACTTTACACTTACTCTACTCTTAGGTTAAATTGAATCTGTGTGGTTTTTTTGTATTGGTCATTTAGAATAAAATGATGGGATCAGAAAACCAGGGCTTTGAAGAAGCCCATCTTTATGCATCCCGAGAAGAAATGGAGAATCTTGCGTTGGATGAAGAGCCATCTTCCAATAATCACAACACCTCCAATAACGGAACCAAATCTTCCGTTTCCGACTACCGTAGCGCCATGTCGTCACTCGCACACTCCCACCATCCTCTCTCTCCGCCGATGGTGACGGCGCCGCCAGATTTTGATCCCTTGCTTTCTCCTCCACCTTATCGTGATCTCCGTAATCCTAACATCGTCCCTGATAGCTCTTCCTACATCGAACCCCCCTCTTATGCTGATGTCATATTCAGTCCGTTCGACGAAAGCAGTGTGAACGAAATCAACGGCGTTGATAGCCCCCGTCGGTCTTCAGATTCTTCTGCTTCTCTATCAAGGTCATCTTCTTCCAGCTCTGATTATATAAGGATTACAGTTTCGAATCCGCAGAAGGAGCAAGAAACTTCAAATTCACTTGTTCCTGGAGGTAACACTTACGTTACTTATCTAATTACCACCAGAACGAACGTACCAGAGTTTAATGGATCTGAATTTAGTGTTCGAAGGCGATTTAGAGATGTGGTTACTTTATCAGATCGTTTGTCAGAGTCGTATAGAGGGTTTTTTATCCCGCCGAGACCAGACAAGAGTGTGGTTGAGAGTCAAGTGATGCAGAAACAGGAATTTGTTGAGCAGAGGAGAGTGGCATTGGAGAAGTACTTGAGGAGACTAGCGGCTCATCCAGTTATTAGGAAAAGTGATGAATTGAAGGTGTTTTTACAGGTTCAAGGGAAGCTACCGCTTCCAACAAGCACTGATGTGGCTTCAAGGATGCTTGATGGTGCAGTTAAGTTGCCAAAGCAGTTATTTGGAGAGAGTGGGGCAGTGGCCCCACATGAGGTGGTGCAGCCGGCAAAAGGAGGTAGGGATTTGTTGAGGCTGTTTAAGGAATTGAAGCAGTCTGTTGCTAATGATTGGGGAGGATCTAAGCCAGCTGTTGTTGAGGAAGATAAGGAGTTTTTGGAGAATAGAGACAGGATGCAGGATCTTGAGCACCAACTTAGCAATGCTTCGCAGCAGGTACATTTCTATGTCCACTTGATTCCTTCATTGATCTAAAACAATTGTAGGTCAATTGCAAGTTCAATTGTATTCATATGGAGTTTGGACCTAGAATGATTTTTGTGTTTTTCTGCTGTGTGATGAAAATTCTTAATAGGCTGAGTCGCTGGTTAAAGCTCAACAAGATATGGGGGAAACCATGGGAGAATTAGGTTTAGCATTTATCAAAATGACTAAATTTGAGAACGAAGAGGCTATCTTTAATTCCCAGAGAGTGAGAGCTGCTGACATGAAAAATGTGGCCACAGCTGCTGTCAAAGCAAGCAGATTCTACCGGGAGCTAAATGCACAGACTGTCAAGCATTTGGTAATCTGCAGAAACTTTTAATCTGTATTGCATAATGAAATTTCTGATTTCATGCACGCATCATTTATTTCCCATATATCAATTGATGCATTAGATTTCTGTATGAAGCGGATGGTAAACATGTATTGCATGAGAAATGGTGTATTTCTTTGCATTTTTTCTAACTATTAATGGTACATTTGTAACATACAAATACTGGAGGTAGATTTTGGTTTTCAATATTTGAACGTCACAATGTATTTCTGACGAGTTATTTTTTCTTTTTTGAATTTGGCAGGATACTCTTCATGAATATCTTGGGCTGATGTTATCTGTCCATGGTGCATTCTCAGACCGTTCCAGTGCTTTGTTGACTGTGCAAACCCTCCTTTCTGAACTTTCCTCTTTGGATTCAAGGGCTGAAAAACTTGAAGCTGCATCTTCAAAGATATTTGGTGGTGACAAGTCACGGATTCGCAAAATAGAGGAGTTGAAAGAAACCATAAGAGCCACCGAGGATGCAAAAAATGTTGCTATAAGGGAGTATGAACGGATCAAGGTATCATCTTTTACATTTTTGTGCATAGTGAATTTTTGTCTTGCTTATGTTTTCTGATGATCAACATACAACTAGATTTTTGCAAACTATATTTTTTGGCTGATATTAGGCTTGTAGTAGCTGAGAAGAGTTTCACCTGATGACAATGAACCTTGCTTAATGTTTGGTTTTGACCAATGAATTTCCTTGGATTTTGGTCATTATACCTGTTGAGAGCAAAATAGTTATGCATGCTCCTGTT
>CATIWK010318791.1:0-17263 GCA_949634005.1 Mallotus japonicus | reverse complement strand
AAGGAAAATAGACAAAGATGATAGTCTAATTAATATTACCCAAATAATAATTATTCGACTATGAACAATTTATAGCATATGTACTAAATAAATTTGTAGCTCATATTATCAACTCTTGATAATAAATTTATTTAACATAATATTAAAGGGTAAATACTCAAATAAACAAACACTTTATTTAAATGAATATTTTATTTCCGTAGGGATAATTTACAATATCATTATATATTATAAAATGGCACTAGGGCACATTTATGCTAACAGATGAATATATTGTTTCATCTTTTTAGAAATAGTTTCTTGGAGCTTCTTCACTAATCTTCTTTAGCATTAAAATTTTGCAAAATCATGGGAGAGCATTTAACTAAAAGAGTGCAAGGACGATTGCTCTTTAAAGTGTTCACATTTGAGATAAGTGAAGAAAAAAAAATTACTAGTGTTGGGGTAGCTATTGAGACACTCTTGGTTCGATCCCTTGTTACATATCATATGTCATTGCTTGTTTAGGTTTTCTTTAGTGCTTCTATTTCCTTTGTGGTTGGTCTGTTAATCTTTTGGCAAGTAGCCATTGTCATGATCACCATCTAGCCATTGCTTGTATGGAGCTTTTATTCGAAAAGTGTTCTGATGAAAAGTATGTCTAAAAGAACTCAAAAAATGTAAAGTGAAGGAAGCCAACTAGCAAGTGAAGCCATCATTAACCAGAGAACTATCATTGTATTTTTGAAGCAAAAGAGGATACTGAGGGCCTGTTTAGTTTTGTAAGACAAGGTATGTTTTTCAGAAAACTTTTCCAAGAAAACTGGAAAATAGAAGTTGTTGTTTATTCATGATATTTTCTAACTTTAGAAAACTAGAAAACTATTTTCCAAATTATAAAAGACTTTAGAAAACTAATAAAAGATGTTTTCTAAATTTTTCAATTAATATTTTAACATTTACTACAACCTTTTCGACTACCAATACCACCACAACCTCCACTACCACCACCACCATCACCACCG
Source organism: Mallotus japonicus (assembly GCA_949634005.1). Taxonomy (NCBI): domain Eukaryota; kingdom Viridiplantae; phylum Streptophyta; class Magnoliopsida; order Malpighiales; family Euphorbiaceae; genus Mallotus; species Mallotus japonicus. The sequence goes on along the minus strand of CATIWK010318791.1, from coordinate 16,259 downwards.
CCACCTTTACCACCACCACTACCACCACTACCTTCACATCCACCTCCACCACCACCAACCTCCACCACCATGACCACCACCTCCACCACCACTACCACCACCACCTCCACCTCCACCTCCACCACCACTACCATTACAGTCTCATGACTTTGAATTGAAAGTAATTAATTATGCATAATTTAATTTTTTTTATAAAATAAATAAATTTTAGATTAAACATTATTATATGAATCACAATAATAATTATTATATTTTAAAAATTATTATAATAAATTTCATCAAAAAGTTATAAGAATATGAAAAAAATTGCTAAATAAAAAATAACAAACAAATCATTTTCTATTCTTTTGTTTTCTATTTTGAAAAATGGAAAACTGGAAAATAAGGAAAAGGAAAAGAAAACTGGAAAAGGAAAATAGAAAATATTTTCCAAAACTAAACAGCCCCTAATATTCTAAATTTCTCTATAATTTTAGGACTAAATTAAAAAGGTAACATATTTAAGGAATTAACAAGTTCCAATCCATGGTTAACTTTTAGCCGTACCTTTTTTTACTATTATAATTTACGGAGTTTATTTTCATGGCTAAAACATTCAATTACAAAATTTTATAAATTTAGCTACAAATTATTCTAACTGTAGGTGATAATTATTGTAGTCAAAATTTGAAGCAAACAAAAAAATAGGTTAAAAATTTGAAATCCTTAACAAAATCACCAAACATTAAAAAGCAAAAAATTTATAATATGCATGGCAATTCCTGATGCAGATTTAAAATTTGAAGGACTTTGTAATTGAGAGTAATTAAGCTGACAAATTAAAGGAAAATGTTCTGTTTTGAAGGAATTATAGTTTACCTTTAAATTTAGGGTAAATTGTTATTTATTCTCTGTATTTTGGTCCAATACACTATTTCATCCCTGACATTTGAAAAAATATTTATTCATCCATGACATTTGCAAATTCGTGTACTATTTCATCACTGATAGAGGACTAATGAGTGTTAACTGTTGCAAATGTCATGGATAAATAAATATTTTTTTAAATATCAGAAATGAAGTAGTATAATAGGCCAAAATACATAGGACAAATAATAATTTACCCTTAAATTTATAATAAAAAATACACAACTTTTTTAATTATTAGTTAAATATAAAACAGTTATAATATATACCTGAAGTTGAATTAAAAAACCCAAGTTCCAAAACATTGGATGCCAATTAATTTTAATTAATAGAGAAGAAAGAAAGAAACAAGAGAAGCACGACAAACACGAGGCATGGAAGCATAGTTTTGTCTACATATGTATAGAGTTGGGTACATGGATGGATCTGAGTCAGATGGAACTCATATTATGTTATGTCATAAAAGAGAGTCGTATCTTGCACGGATGCGTGGCCATTGCAACCCTAACAACAACATCTGTTCATAGAAATTTGCACTAAAATTGTTAAATTCAATAAGACATCGATTATATATATACCATATATATGATGTTTATCTGCCAGTTGCCCATTTTTGACTGTGACCAGTGACCACCCAAAATCCACACTTTCTTCGTTAGTTTCTTCCTTTATTTCTTCTTGACTTGAATTGTGTCATATGGTCGAACTTTGTAGGTAAATTCTTCCAGTTTATTTGGCAATAGTGCAACCTAACAGGCTTTATTATTACAAGTTCCAAGGTTATTTCTTGTATTTGCATGTGAACATCAAGAAAATTGACTATATACTATATGCCGTTGACAATTTTATTTATAAAGTTTTCTTGTAATTAAAAAGAATTAATTTACAGTTTTCCTAGACCAACTAAATAAATGTACTACGTACAAGTTGCATATGTATATTTTTTTTAAATAACAGGGGAAATCGAATCCATAATCTCAATTTTATAATATTACTATTTGAACTACTAGACTACAAAGGACATACAGTTGCACATACATGTTCATATAAATAACACATTTATATAGTACAAGGTCAAGGAAGCATACCGCAATTCGCTCTCCATTGTTTCTCCAAATTGCAGGGAATTAAAAACAACTCAAAACCTCTCGCTCCATGACCACTGCAATTCTTTCATTATCGGTCAATAATTGCTTTACTGCTGCTAATATCTATGTGTGTGTGTGTGAGTGTGTTTGCTTGAAATGTACAAATTTTAATACATGATTCATATTCAAATTGTAGGTGGGTGCTAGCTAGCTAGTTCTATTCAATTTCTACAACCAAATGGGAGGGTATTAAAAGCACCAAATATTGACTAGATTTACTTGTTTGATTGACGATGTTGACAAAGATTATTACGTAACTTCAAGAAAATTATATATATAGACGGTTGAACTAAACAAGCAACATCACTTAAATAAGTGGTCCAATTTCGAGAAATAAATTGCACGTAAGACGAACACATAGGAGGGTGACCGGTGAAGTCCCACATAAAGGGCCGAGTTCTATATATATATATAGATATATAGATGTACATATACGTAACATTTTTTATCACCCAAATGCTAGCATGAATTTTCCATATTTAGTGTGTTGCGGAAACATAATAAAGGAAAAACAAATAAACAATGGTAAAACAAGAAAAAAAAAAATAGACACAGAAATTTACTCCAATGTAAACTAAAAAAAAAAATGTACTTATTTTATAAGTGCACAAGCCGCAATTGCAATTAGAATATAGCATAGTAACTATTACTTCATGGCCTATCGAAATAATGCATCAAACAGATTGTGAATAGAATGCTCAAACATTCGTTGAAATATATTTAAAAATGTTTTAGTAGCGATGTATTTATTTGTAATTAGGGGTGTAAACGAGCTGAGTTGCTCGCGAGTAGCTCAATGTTCGGCTCGGTAATTCAAAATCGTATATTGAAGCTCATTTAATAAACAAGCCGAGTTAGCTTGTAATTTTAATAATTAGCAATTTAATTATATATATATATATATTCGTGTTGTAAAAAATATTTTAGAAAATATATTGTTAGAATAAAAAATATAATTTTTATTAAATATATTGTAATTTATTTAATAATAATAATAATAATAATAATAATAATAATAATAATAATAATAATAATAATAATAATTTATTTTAATTTTTTAATGTATAATTTTAATTTATGGTTTGTATTTTTTTTAATTTTTTTAGACTCGTTTAATCTCGCGAACAACTCGAGAACACAAAGTGGGATAGCGAGCTTGGCTCGATTACACCCCTATTTGTAATCAAATAAATAAGATAAATTCGCTAGTGTGAAAATAGTCAAGTGGTTATTTCATTCCAAAGGTGTTTTGAAATATAAGATTTGAATTCTATCATCATTGATTTGTGGAATTTATTTCCTCCTTATTTAAAAGGGAAGACTACCCTTTATCATGCGGTCTATCAATTTCTAGATCATATGACATCTCTAATATTAATAAAAAATCAAATAACATAAATTCAACAAATAAATCAAGTTGTCACCTTTGAAATTACTTAAAACAGAGAGCTACTTTATATAACAACAACTATCAATGTCTATATCATATGGTCTCCCTATTAATCAAAAAATAAATAAGATAAATTCAACAAACAAACAAAATTGTCATCTTTGAAAGCACTTGAAATAGAGCTACTTTAGGGCTGCCATTTGTTATATAGTCTATTAATACCTAGATCATATGTAATCTCTATTAATCAACAAACAAATAAGATAAATTAATCTAACAAACGGAGTTGTCATCTTTGAAATTACTTAAAACGAAGCTACTTTATATAACAACAGTTATCAATATTTAGGTTATATGATCTCCCTATTAATTAAAGTCAATAAACAGAGATAGCCGAGAATAATAATTACTTCATTAGCAGCATTAAGTATATATACAGGAATGAATCATAACTGATACCTATACTGATACACTACAAGCGTTTGAGATAAATACAACAACTATGAGAACACATAACAATATGATAACGTGATATGCTTGACACGCCCCCTCAAGCTGATGGTGGAGGGGACTGTAACCGAAGCTTGCTATGAAATGTCTGAAACAACGGTTTGGAGAGCGGTTTGGTGAGTAAATCAGCTAATTGATCTGCAGAGGAGATAGGCGACACGGTAAGGTCTCGGTTGAGCATAAGGTTAAGGATAAAATGGTAATCAACCTCCACATACCTTGTACATGCTTGAAATACTGGATTAGAAGAGAGAAAACAAGTGCCAACATTGTCACACCATATGTGTGGAGGTTGAGCAAGCTGAACCCCAAGTTCTTTCAATAAACATGCTAACCATTTGATTTCCACACTAACATCGGTAATCGACCGAAACTCGGACTCAGTAGAAGATCGAGCCACCATTTTCTGTTTCTTAGAGTTCTAAGCAATGAGATTAGGACTAAAGAAGATAAGATAACCACCTGTGGAGCATCGATTATCTGGGAAACCCGCCCAATCTGCATCTGAAAAAGCTTGGAGATGGGGAGTGCGAATTTTGGTGATATAGAGACCTTGTGTGGAAGTGCCTTGAAGATACCTGAGAACACGTTTCATGGCCTTAAGATGATCATCAGTAGGACCATACATAAACTGACATAATTTGTTAACTGCGAAGGTGATGTCAGGACGAGTCAAAGTCACATATTGCAAGCTGACACAAATGGTCCTGTACTTAGTGGCTTTTTCATTGGAGAGCAAGGTGCCTCGGTGTTTGGAAAGTGATGGGTCAATAATCATTGGTGTTGGACATGGTTTAGCTGTAGTCATTCCAGCATTTCGAAGAATGTCAAGAACATAGGAGTGTTGTGATAGGAGTAAACCAACCAAACAAATGTGAACCTGTACACCAAGGAAATAACAAAGTGCCCCAAGATCGCGAAGAGCAAAAGCCGATGACAAATGGTCAATAAGTGTTTGAAGATGTGAAAGACTATTTCCTGTAATGATAACATCATCAACGTACACTAAAAGAAAACAAATTAGTGAGCCATGGCGATAGATAAACAAGAAAGAATCAACATTAGAGCCCACAAATCCAATGGATAGCAAAAAAGAACTAAGCTTATGAAACCAAGCACGAGGTGCTTGTTTGAGGCCATACAGTGCCTTGTTCAATTTACAGACATAATTGGGATGAAGTTGATCAATAAAGCCCTGTGGTTGTACCATAAACACTGTTTCTTACAAATCACCATTGAGGAAAGCATTACTGACATCCAATTAACGAAGCAACCATCCGTTTGAAACTGCAAGAGAAAGCACTATCCGAATTATTTATGGTTTTATGACTGAACTAAAAGTCTCAGTATAATCCAAGCCATACTCCTGAGTATACCCACGTGCCACTAAACGTGCTTTTAACAGATCAATAGTACCATCTGGTTTTCTTTTAACTTTGTAAATCCATCGGTTCCCTACTACATTGACATTGGAAGGAGGTGGGACAAGATCCCATGTTTTGTTTTTATACAAAGCATGCATTTTGACCTCCATAGCAAGTCTCCATTCAGGTTGTAAATTGGCTTTGGCAAAGGATGTGGGTTCGGTGATAGAGGAAGTAAAAAATTCAGAATGAAATACAGTTGGTTTACGTTAGAGAGTTGAGGGTCTTAGTTGCATGGGATGGGTACGTTTGGGTGAGGAAGACGTCATAGGTGGATTAGTGCTAGAATCAGATAGGGTTTGGGGTTGACATAAATCAACAAATAGGTGAAGTCCATCGGGATTGTAATGTTGGTGATGTGGTTGGGTTGGGATAGGATTTGTTTCGGGTGGTGAGATAGAAGAGCAAACGGGTTGGGTAAAGGATGAGGATGTAGGTGGTTGTGAAGGGGTGGAAGGAGAAGAAATGGATAGAGGAGTATGTAAAGAATCAGATTTGGAATAGGAGTCATTACCTGCAGGACTATGAGAAGAAGACATCTGATGCGTTACTTGCAACCAATTTGTAGGTGGCACCGAGACTGGCAAAGCATCCAAATTATTTTTGAGACCTGTGACATTATGAAAAGGAAAGATTTTTCCATCAAAATCAACATGCCTAGCAAGATAAATTTTTCCATTGTCTTTGTCTAAGCAGCGATACCCAAGGTGATGAGGGGAATAACCTAAAAAGACACATTGCTTGGACCTAAAAGAAAATTTGTGCTTGTTATATAGTCTTAGAAGAGGATAAACAGCACAGCCAAAAATTTTAAGAAATCGAAAATCTGGAATTTGAAAAAATAAAACTTGGAATGGAATTTTGTTAGACAAGGAGGTAGAAGAGAGACGATTAATTAAGAAAATAGATGTTTCAAAGGCATACTCCCAATACTTGAAGGAAGCGCCACAATGGCCCAAAAGAGATAACCTAATATCAATAATATTACGTATTTTACTTTATGCAGTGCCATTTTGCTCATGGGTGTGAGGGCAAGTGATGCGATGAGTGATACCATTGTCTTTGAAATATTTATGTAAAGGCCTATACTCTCCACCCCAATCTAAATTGAAAGTTTTAATTGGACAACCAAATTGCTTTTCAACTAATGTATGAAATTGTTTAAAAACCGAAAACACATCACTCTTGCATTTTAAAGGATACAACCAAGTAAACAAGGAATAATCATTTATAAAAATCACAAAATATTTATAATTAGAAGATGAACACATAAGGGCAGGTCCCCATACATCGGAATGAATTAATTGAAGAGGTTGTGTACTGCGATGATTGGTTAAATATAAAAGGACTCGATGCATTTTGCCTAAATAACATGAAGAAAATTTATTAGAAGAAATTTTATTTGTAGAACATGGTAATTAAAATTGATGAATTAAACGTCGAACAGTAGAATAATTTGGATGCCCGAGTTGTGCATGCCAATCCTCAAGGCTTGCAAAGTAGGCAGCAACATGCTTGATCTCTGGAAGTGAAGAAAGGCCATGCAATTTGTAAAGACCCAGTTCACTTGTGCTTTGCAGTAGTGTCCGCTTCGTTTCCTGATCCTTTACAAGACAGTGGTCAGGGTGAAATTCAAAAAAAATATGTTATCATTGCTAAATTTATGAACAGATAATAGAGGCTTGGTGATAGAAGGAACATGTAAAATATTTTTTAAAATTAAAGGATTACGGGAAGAAGAAAGGAAACCTATGCCAATATTAGAGATGGAGAGACTTGTGCCATCGCCAACTACAACTTGTCTGTACCTTCATATGGATTAGAAATATGCAGAGAAGATAAGTCCGGAGTCACATGATGAGTAACTCCGGTGTCCGGGTACCAATGAGATGATGAAAAACCCGAAGGTGATGGGAGCAGTCCATTATGCGAAGAAAACTGAGTCAGGTTGGCATTGAATCGACTGGAAGGTACAGCAAATTGGCGAGATTCAGAGAATGACCTTTGCGGAAAAATAGCACCAGACCGATTGCGCTGAGATGAGCCTGTGTCAAACCGTCGGCGACAATTGATTGTCGTATGATTTGGAATGCCACAAATCTGACAGGCCACATTAGAGAAACCTCGTCGACCCCCACGTAAGCCATGACGTCCAGAAGAGAAGGAACGAAAATTATTAAAACCATTGGGAGCCGAAGAAGAGCGCTGAACCATGTTTACCGATGGAATTTGAGGTTGTTGTGATTTCAATAATAATTCATATGCAACCAGTTGACCATGAAGTTCATTAAAAGAAATAGAATCAGTGCGTTGTTGAAGAGCACCCACAACACCATTATACTTAGCCCCGAGTTTCCTAAACACAATAGCATTAAACTCAGAAGGAGAAATAACTTGGCCGGCTAAGGTGAGAGAATTGGTAATAGCTTTGGCTTGGTAAAGGTATTGAGATACAGTTTTGTCATCTTTGGATAAATTATGCAACTCGATGTGGAGTTGATTTCTTTGAGCATTGCTTAGAACCCCATAAGCAGTATCCAATGCTTTCCACACTTCAGGAGAAGAGTTGAGGCCAATCAGTTGTGGATAAATCTCTTCGGTTATAGATGATAGTAACCAAGAGAAGAGAAGCTGATCTCTGCTAAACCAGGTGAGATATGCCGGGTTGGGTATGAGTTGATCAGTTGAAGAATCAAGAATTTCCTTTGATGGTGATACTTCGATTCCATTAACAATGCCATGTAAATTGTAGAAATTTAGGAGTGGTGTGAACTGAAGTCTCTAAGGGATATAGTTTTTAGAAGTGAGTTTAATCGAAAAGGTATGTTAGACATTGGTGGTGGGAGAGATAAGAGAAGAAGCATTTAACGAGACATATGTAGTAAGGTTTGATGCAGATGTGGGAGAAGAGGTAGAAGATGTTGAGGAAGAAGAGCCAGAGGTGGTCATCTTATGGCAAGCTCTGATACCAAGTCAATAAACAGAGATAGCCGAGAATAATAATTACTTCATTAGCAGCGTTAAGTATATATACAGGAATGAATCATAACTGATACCTATGCTGATACACTACAAGCGTTTGAGATAAATACAACAACTATGAGAACACATAACAATATGATAACATGATATGCTTGACAATTAAAAATAAATAAAATAAATTCTACGAACAAACAAAGTTATCATGTTTAAAATTACTTAAAATAGCTATTTTGTATTACAACAGTCTATCAATATCTAAGTCATATGACATCTCCATTAATCAAAAGATAAATAAAATAAATTCAACAAACAACAATGTTATCATCTTCAAAATTATTTAAAATAGAGCTACTTTATATAACAACAATCTATTAAACCTAAATCATATCAACCCCTATTAATAAAAAAAATAAAAAAAATAAATTCAACAATCGAATAAAATTGTCAATAAAACGGAGCTAGCTACTTTATATAAACTTTTGGTCCATTAAGAAGTTTGGACATAGACAATATGAACAGAATAATATAATTTTATCATCCAATTAAAAAATATTTCATAAAATGATTTTTTTTTTGGGGGTTCATTGAGTTGTTATAGGACTTGGGTCCTTAAAAACAAAAAAAAAAACACTCAAAGTGCAACTAATTCAAAACCCAAATTGGCATTTTATTTAATTTTTGCATCCGCTCAGTCAAGCAAGTGGCCCCAAAAAAAAAAAGAATTCACATGGCGTGCATTTAATTTGCAATGGAAGAATTGTATATTTATTTTCTATGTCTAATGTATTATATTCTACTCTCATATAAAATTAGGGATATATACATTAATTAACTAATTATAACTTATAACACAAGATTTTTTGTCAGATTTTTTTTACTATACTTAAGTATATACATTTTTATTATAGATATCATTATTTGATGTTGAAATATAATGTATATAATTATAAATTCATTATATAGTAACAGTATTTTTTTTCCGTTTTAAAATATCTATTATAATTTGAAAAACATTTTTATTCATTTTATTCTTAATTATAATCAGGTACATTCTATCATTATTTTATTTTTTATAAAGTAAAATACGTTTTCTTACTAACCACCATTAAATAATAAAATACACTTTCATCAAATGATAATAAATAAAAGTAAAATAAAAGTAATTAAAAAATAAAGTTAGAATTTCTTGATCAATAAATATACATTGATTTATATAATAAATTAAAAAAACATTTTTAAGTGTTTTAATAAAAAAAAATATGTCATTTATATTTATTTTTTATACTTAGAATTTTTAAATTCAGATATTTTAAAAGAGAAAAAGTAAGTATATATATCTACCATGGTAAGTCATTCCCAAAAAAATCTTAATTAATGTAAAGATGAAAAAAATCCATAATCATATAGAAAAGAGCATGAGAATCCAGGAATAAATAGCAAGTAATTAATTTCATATAAATATTAATAATTAAATTAAGAATAGTTTTACAAATGGAAATAAATAGAAAAGAGAGTGGCGACTGGCGAGTGGCGAGTGGTGACACACAAAACTCTGGTGAAAAGGGTTGAGAAACCACTGGCCTTTCCTAAAGGCCGCCCACAGGCTACTCCAAAACCAGGTTTTCTTAGCCTTATACACCACAACACTGTTTTTTTTTTTTTTTTTTTTAATAATTTGTACGGACTCCTCAAAACCGGGAGTTTTTATTTTTACATGTACTGAAGTCAATTTTATTTATTTTTCTTTGGTAAGGAGACGTGGCGATACAGTCGACGCTTTTAGGTGAGAACTCGTGCAATCCACGTGCTTCGTCGCTATTTATGTGTCTTTGGAAATCTGAAAAAAAAAACTCCCAACTTTCATCTCCTGTCTGTTACTTGTTTTTTTCTTGCCCTTGTTTTTGTGCTAAATTTTTGTTGCTGCCATTTTCACTGTTTTTATGCCCTACCATTTTGAAGTTCATTCTCCATTTTGTGACCTTTATATTCTTTTCTTGTGCAATTAAGGGTTTACTTACTTCATTAATTAATTTATCAAACTAATTATTTAGTAGTAGATGAAGTCTGCCTCAAAATTTTCCTCATTGGCATGATTTCAAAAATTTGATTTGTATATTTATAAATTTAAGTTGGTAATATCAATTATTTTTAATTTTAAATAAATGAATTTTAAAAATAATTATTAAATATATATTATTAAATTTATCAATTCATGAATTAAAATCTGTTTGATATTATACAATATTTTTTTTCAAATATAGTTATGATATGATCTCAAACATATATATACACTGAGACTTTGGGATGTTTTGGATTAGCTGATTGAGATAATCAAATAAATATATTCTTTTAAGTTAGAATTAATAATTAAATAATTATAATATGTATACCTATAATTATTTTTCAAAAAATTATATAATATTATTTACATTTTAAAATTTATTTTAAAATAATTTCTATTCATAATTTTAATAATATATAAATCAAAGGTACTAAATTATTATTTATTATCATATACTTTTTTTAAATAATTTACATAACTAAAAATATTATAAAAAATATACAAAATTATATGATCTAAAAATAAATTGTACTAGTCATTTAACATATTAACAACAATGACCAACAAAATTTTATCAAACAATTCACATTTATCAGCTAACAACTAATAAATATAATCTATTCGTCATTTGCAATCATTGTCAGCTATCAACTATTATAAACAAACTAAATCAAACATACCTTTGATTGTTAGTTATGATCGATGGATAAATATTTTATCAGTTAAATCGATTTGTTAGAAAATTTGAACATATTTCTTATGTTTTTATAACTAATGATTATGATTTCTATTTTAAGAAAATCATAAATGCTAAATCAAAAAAATATTGTTCAAATTGAATTACAATAATAAAAATAAATAATTATATCAAATAAAAGTTATTTATTGGTAAAAAAAAAAAAAAGGTGATTAGAAGCATTTGGGTTGCAGGGTTGGTTTGTAATAAAGAAGTGCATGTAGGGTAAGTACTATCCAGAGTAAAGCCAAGAGAATCAGAGTTTTTGCCTAACCAAAGATTAAAAAAAAGTTGGAACAAAATCCAAACCCCTGGTTTCACCTCTCTTTGTAAACCGCTGCACCCTCTTCTTCACCACCTCTTCTTCCTTATAAATACCTCTACTTTTGCTTCTCTTTGTCTCCGTACAGAAACCCCTCCTTCCGATCCATTTCAATCTCAACCCCCCCACAAACCATGAGGATGAGCTGCAATGGCTGCAGAGTTTTGCGCAAAGGCTGCAGTGATGACTGTACTATTAGACCTTGCCTCCAGTGGATTAAATCCCCTGATGCTCAAGCCAATGCCACCCTCTTCTTGGCCAAGTTTTATGGCCGTGCTGGCCTTATCAACCTCATCGAAGCTGGTCCCCAACACCTTCGTCCTGGTATATATAATTATATGATGCGCTAGCTAGTCTTGATTTTTATTTTGTTGGGTTATGAATTTTTATCTGATTAGAATCTATATCAGTCTCTCGATATGACGCTCTCTTTTATATTATATTTTCTGCTTTCTGTTGTTCTTTTTGTTGTTTCTTAGTAGTTTTTATACTTCTTTTCTGAAAAACTTGTATAGTTCTTGATTTTTCATTTGCATGCAGCTGTTTTCAGGTCACTGTTATATGAAGCTTGTGGAAGGATAGTGAATCCTGTACATGGATCAGTAGGGTTGCTTTGGTCTGGGAACTGGGATCATTGTCAATCAGCTGTTGATTCAGTGCTTAGAGGAACACCAATCATGCAAATGCCTTCAACTGGCTCTGATGCACCACTACCACCACAATTGGTCGATCCTCTCAAAACCTACGATATTCGTCACGTATCCAGGGAAGCTGAACTCAACAAGGTCAAGAACCGGACCCGTTTCAAGAAGCCTGTTAACAAACCACCCAATTCTTCTACTGATCAACTGATGGGGACGGCTAACATTGGCAATTTGAGCTTCGAACCCCTCCGTGAGCAGTGGTTGGATCAGATGGTCAATGGGGATAGCAGCAAAGATGATGAGAGTATGTATTCTGTTGAAACAATGGAGGATGTGAACCAGAATGAACCAAATCAGGGTTTGAAATTCAATGGTAATGATCATGAGGTTGGGTTGGACCTGACTCTTGGTTTGCTTCCATTGCAGTAAGTGCAAAATGGGTTTTGATGCAAAAGGCAGATGGAACTGATATTACATCTTCTTGTTCCTTATTGCCAAATATATCTGAAGCTAATTTTGTTTAAATCCTTTTTAGGTTAAAGAAGAACGAAAGAAAAGAAAGAACTTTCCTTTTTCTAGTGCTTATTATTAAGTTGTAAGGGTCAAGTTTTGGTGTATACAAATACAGCAAAAGAAGACATATACATATATACATGTTAACCTTTTTTTTTTTTTTTTTTTAAAAAATGTGGTTAACCAAATGGAAGAAATCAAGCAAACTTTATAACATCCCTCATCTATACATATATATATCCATTGTTATGCATTGTTTTTCATGTTCTTGATGTATATCTTGAATTCTTGAACTAATAGTAGAAATTAATCAAGATTAAGGCAATGTGTGTTCCTCATCTTTCTATTATTGACTAAAACTCTATTGTTTCTATTAATGTCTTTGAAAATATTTGAAAATATTATTACAAGAATTTGATGGTGGAAAAATCTAATGGTAATGAATTATATATAGGGATAATGACTTCTATAGTCCAAAGAGTATGGTATATTTTATAATTTAGTTTTATAAGAAATATTTTTCACAATCGAGTCCTAACAATTTTTAAATATATTATCATTAGGTCTCGTTTGTTAAGATAAAAATTGATTACATGATTTCAATGGTGCTGATATGGCATACACATTTCATATTTTCTTCACATTTCAGCTTACACATCACTATATTTTCTTACACATTATGACCCTTCTTCTTCTTCTTATCTCCGATTTTTCAAAACAATAAATGAAAGTGTAAGAGATGAACCACTCATAAACAGCAAAGCACTAGTCAAATTTCAACAATCTTAATATTTCCTTGTAGCAATACACAACATACTATATTTTCTTACACATTATGACCCTTCTTCTTCTTCTATTGCAAAATTTGCATCAAAGTGTGATCACAAAATGGCAAAGCTTCTTATATATCCTTGGCAAAAATTACAAAATTCGATTTAGCTCCGACATAGAAACCAAAGCATTTTACATATTCTTGGCAAAAATAACTTCATTATTTATATGCACATTGTCACATAGCAAAATCACAAATCTTTCCTCTTGTTATGTGATATTCATTGTTGTTTACTCTTGTAATCATTGTTCACAATAATACATCATCAATATCAAGTTAATATAATAGCTACACATTAAGAGAATTCAACAACCATCCTCAAAATCACATTGTGGGGAAAACCAATCAGTCACAAACCAAAATTACTCAATAAAAATTTATACTTAATATAATTGGTACCCACATTGAAAAAAATAAAATACCCAAAATTTAAAAATTAATTGAATGTGAAAAAAAAAATTTGAATATAAATGATGGAATGAAGATTAAGAGAGCGAAGGAAAGAGTAATTGGAAGGTTAAAGAAAAGTAGATATGAGAATGTCATCTTCAACCATTGAACTATTTCCGTCTGACTTTACAAAGACCTAATAATGATATATTTAAAAACTGTTAGGACTTAATGGTGAAAGAATATTTTTATTGGACTAAATCGTAAAATACAAACGAATTATATATATACACGCACGTCAGAAGGAGTGGCATTGCTATAGAAAGCAACTATATATTAGAGGAAAAGAGGGCATTACACAAAATATCATAAAAGAACTAAAAGAAGCTAAAGATGAAAGAGTGAGCAAAACTCAAAATAAATTAAAGGGGAATAGCACATAATTAATAGCCAACTAATCAGCACAAAAGAAGCAAAATTGGAATCCTTTTTTCACCTGCTTTTATCCTCTTGTTGCGGATCATGGTAATGATGGAGATGGAGTTGGGCAATTTGATTGGTGGTCAAAAGAGCCAAACAAACGCTCACAAGCACATGCATCTTCTTGTTGGTTGTTTCTTGTAAGCATAGCCTAGCCTGCTTTCTCTTGGGATGTAGCAGTGAGGCTATTCCACGTACAAGTATCAATCTGTAAGTTTTTAGACAAATGCTGTTCATGCATGGCGTCTTGGTTTCTGTGTGTTTCCAAGTTTCATTGCATGTATTGGCTCTTTTTCTTCTTGTGGATTTCACACTTCTTCTTCTTCTTTCGTCTTCAATTTTTTTTTTCTACTTTGTTATTGCACGTTTTTGCTTTTGCACGTGAGACTCCAAGTTGTACAAAATCTCCTTTTTCATTTTGTTTTGAGTTAAAAGTAATTTTTAGTTAATACATTTGTCTTTAAATGGTTAATTAATTCTTTATACCATTTTTTGTAGAAATGGTTAAATATGCTATCGCCCTTAAATTTTTTAAATATTGAATTATAGAATCATTCTTCAGTATAAACGCATGTATCTATACAAATAAAATTATAATCATCAAATTAATATTTATTTAATTATAGTCATTCATGTATATTATAAGTATTGATATACAAAGATAATCAATAGATGTAATTAAGTAAAAATTAATCTAACGGCTCCAGTTTCATTTGTAACAAAATTATTGCAATTACCGAATATTAGAGATATCAGTTAAAAAATAACAAAAAAATATGAGAAATTTAATTTAAAATTTTGAATTTGTATAATAATAATTACACTGTATCCTGAATTTGGACAATTTAAATTTAATTAAAAATTAAAGCTAGATAACTAAAAACTTCAAAGTTCAAACTGGCAAATTTAATAATTCAGGGTTACCTCTAGCATAAAGATCAAAGAGTGCGCTTTACAAGCCCATTTTCAAATTAATTAAATCATTTCAATTCACATAAAACGTACTCAATTTATTTACTCTGAATCCTAACAGAGAATATGAAAGAAAATAGGCTTATTGATTTGAAAAGAAAAACACATGTTTGTAATTTTTAGTAAATTTAGCTTAAAAATACTAATTTAATAAATTTCTATAGTTGTAATAGTATTAACATTTTAAAATATTAGTTGGTTCTTTACAATTTCATATTGGATTCATATATACATATTGAATTGGAGTAAAAAAAAAATTGTTAGAAAATGAACTTTGCATTTGCAACCATCTTGAATCTTAAAATGGCCATAAATGATAGATTAGTGGTGAAAAACTCTTGCTAATTTTTATTATTTTTTTGATATTTTAAATCTTGAATACAAAACGAAGCCGATATTTATGATTAGGAAAGAACAATGAGTCTAGAAGTATTTTTAGAATTATTTTTTCAATAAATTTTATTGATAAATAATTGGTTAAATTCAATGCTAATTATATTAAAAATGTTGAAAATTACTCAAATTTAAATATTTTTTGCAAAGATTTTAAAAAATCAAGCTAAATCTATCACAAGTAGGTAAATGTTGTTTTCTTTACCCTCATATAACAAAAAAGGGGATTTAAGTTTATTGATATTTAATTATTTTACAATAGGAGATCAAAAAATTATTAAGAAAAATGCGGTGAGCGTGGATCGAACACGCGACCTTCAGATCTTCAGTCTGACGCTCTCCCAACTGAGCTATCCCCGCAAGCATGCAAGCCGTGTAATTGTCAGCACTACAACAAGCTAACAACTTCAACCTTATGGAGGAAAATAAAGGGGGAAAATAAGAGACGAAATTACTTTTTCATGTTTGGATAAAGAAGGAAAAATGGAGAGGAAAGAAAATATGTAATTATTTTTCTTCCAAAATTGTCTCTTCAAAATAAAGAGAAAGTATAAA
>CATIWK010318707.1:0-10472 GCA_949634005.1 Mallotus japonicus | reverse complement strand
GTAAGATTTGACGGTGGAGCAGAGAAATTTCTGATGAGATAAAACGAGTTTTTGCATTTCATAAACGGGTTCTAAAATCCGGCGGGAAAATTAGTGTGCAACCGTCAGTTGATGTCTCCTTCTTCTACTTCTTCAAGGTTTCAACGGTCGGATTAAAGACATTACCGTCGGCGATTTTGATTTTACAGTATATATGTTTGGAACCGAAGATAAGTTGGACAAAGCACTGTCATGCTCTAGAGTTTAGAGTTTTGAGTGAGGCCCGGCCCACTTTTGGGACAGAATTTTCCCAAAGCCTCGCTCATAATAAATACCTTTATTTTTTACATATAAATTTTTTTTTATTTAAGCCGAATTTGTTCATGGAATGTTAAAAAAAAAAAATTTATAGTTAAATTTTGAGAACTTTTTTACAGAAAAGATAATCGTTTTTTGGTTGAAAATTAAAAATATATTTTGATAAATAAAATATATAAATAAAAATACAATTAAGAAGTATTAAAATAAATTTTCACTTAAATTGTAAAAATTTTTCATCACTATTCTTCAATTACGTTGATATAGCTATGTGAAAAGGCACTAGAGGGGAACGAATAGGGCTAATTGAGATTAAAACAAGAATTAAAGAAATTGCAGGAAAGGGCGAATAAAGATTGAGATGAAGGGAAATTAAAACACAAGATTTAAAGAGTTCGGTTTCTCAAGAACCTAGATCTCCACCTAACTTATCCCCAATTTAGGATTTTTCAAACCCACAACCAATCTATTATACTCTTAAATTGATTACAATTTAGTTTTTGAAACTCAACTCAAACCTATTACACTTAAACTTTTTTTAACTTAACTTCAACCACAACCCAAATTCCCAAGTGTCTGTGGCTCACAATTAAATCAATTCCATTAGAATTAGTTTCTCACTTCCCTTTAATAACCCAAGAAAAGAGATGAAGAAGCATCTAACACTAAAACCACAACCCACACTCAAAGAGTTGTTGATAGAAAGAATTTGAAAGAGAGCTTTATAAATGCACAATTGATTTCAATGAATAAATTTTGCTCAACCAACTTCCTTACACTTTAAATGGGCTTCCCAGTTGATGTATTTATAGTTGGTGATCAAAAAATGACTGTTGGAGTGCATTTACTTCGTCTTCAACCTCCCTTTACTCCATTAAATGAGAATTCAAATTTTTGTAGAGAGATGGATAATCACGATCATGAGGAGCATGCTAACGATCGTGAGCATTGAAAAATTAGTCGTTGGAGAGCACAACTATCCATTGAGGTTGAAGCAATCTGGTCTCACAATCAGAATTGCTCACAATCGTGATAAGGCACCTCATGATTGTGAGGGTCCCAGAGTTCTTGGAGCTTCAAGGTTGCTTTGCTTCACGAACGGGACACAGAGCTTAGGATAGTGAGGGGCGCAGATTTCTTCATCAAGACTTGGCTTCTCCTCAGTTGTGATCGTCAGTGCATCTCATGATTATGAGTCTCACTCGTAAGGGGCATTCTGAGACTTGAAAATCCAATTTTTTTTATTTCCATTAAATATTCTTTTGATTCAATAAACTTGATGTAGCTTTAAGGGGATTTTGAAGTGATTTTAAGGACTTTGAATTAACTTTAAATGGCCTTGATTGAATCTCAAATGTTGAGCTTGCATTGGAGGACTTTAGAATGAACTTTAGATGTCTTCAACTTCAAAACTATCTAATGAACACTCTCTTAGAAGCAATCATTAATAACTTCAAATCATTTTTTAAATTCAAAACTAGAGATTGACCATTCAAATGATCAACACTATGTGAATTTGTAATTTGACGATCCACTTGACAATCTGTATACTTCACTTAATGACATTGATTAGTTATAAATTGATTTTCTAATTTTTAAATGAGTTTAACAACATAAATATCAATAATATAAAAAAATAATCACCAAAATATCATACAAGCTACTAATTCAAAAACGAAAACTCTTTTTTTCTAAGATAAAAAGATGAACCTTTCATTCATTGAAGATTAAGAGTACATCTTGATGAAATAATAATGAGAATAACATTACAATCAAGAAATACCAAAATAAAATCTCACTGAAATTTTAAATTTTCTAGTTATTATTCCTCAATCGCGTTGACAGAGCTCTTCTGATTTGTAACTCGGCGATCCGTAAGCTCCACTCGGTGGCTTTATTTAGCCGTAAATCAATTCTTTGGTCTTTGAATGAGTCCGATTGCAGAAATACCAACAGAAAATTTACAATAAAGAGATATCCAATTTCCATAAAGGAAAACCATAAAAAATTCCACTAAGGGCAAGAATTCCATAAAGGAAAACAATAAAAATTCCACTAAGGGTAAGAATTCCATAAAGGAAAAACATAGAAATCCCATTAAGGAAAAGAACTCCATGAAGAAAGATTCAAAATTTCAATTAAAAGACAAACAGATAAAATATCTGTATTTATTCGATGTAAAAAAAAAATAAAGCAAATAGAATAGAAATCAAAGGAACCATCGCCGATCGAAAAAATGATCGGTAGTGATCAAAATGAAAGTTATAAGAAAACCAAGAATTGAGAGAAAAGAGAGAGAGGAGGTGGCTAGGGTGGTTTTTTTGAATAGGTGGCTAAAAAAACGAAAACTCTTGATGGAGAAAAAAAAAAGAAAAGACTGTTAGAGTTAATATGCAGTATAAATTAGTTATTAAATTTAAAAACTTTTAAGACTAAAACAACTAAACCAGATTTACCAGGTCTAATATATAAATTGAAATAGCATGGATATAAGTAATTTATTTTTTAGCTAAATTGAAAATAACTCCATCAATATTTAAAATTCAAATCATTTAGGCTGACTTTAATATTTTTATTATTTTTTATATAATCATTGCAATTTTCAGGATATAACTCATGTTTTATTATTAAAATTTGTCTTGTATGGGAAGATTTGCGACATATCATATAAGCATTTTATAATTAATCAATAAAAGTAAAACATTATGTTTTTATATCGTAACTCTTACTTTTACTATTGGGTGTAATACATCCCGGAAGAATTTATACACCGAGATTTAGCTTCTTTGGATTGGAGCATGCTTTTGCTATTTATGAAGTTTTCTTGGTTCGGACAGAAAATTCAATCTTCTAAAAACTTGTAATGAGCTGCATGGTTGGACTTGAAGAAACTTCCTGATGAGCTTCATCGTTGGACTTGAAGGCAGAAATGTTACAGGTATTTAACTTTGAAAATTTTTTTTGAAGAGTCATCCACATTAATTATTATGGGGTGAAGGTTTTAAAGACGAAACCAGAAACCATCAGGGTACGTGTGGTGGGAATTTAAAAGTCCACCCACGAATGGGTGGTCTGATTTTCTGTCTAGCTATTTCCCTCTGGACAATCTAGAGGCAACGGCTGGTGGCGCAAATGTTTTTTGTTTTGATGGGCAAGCACGATTAGCCCATGTTTTTGTTTGTTAATTGTTAATATAGTCCTGAAATTACAATTCTTGATCAAACATATACATAGGTCAGCATAAAAAAGTCACCACAGAAAAATTCTTCTGAACTTTACAGAAGAAGAAGAAGATTGATCTATCCACTTCTTTGTGTGGTTACAAATTACAGCAACAACAGGCAGAAAATTCTTAGCAAAGCCATAGCATTTGTTTATGCCAATTGCTAAGTATTTTCCCTTGTTGTAAATCAAATAATGGTTTTGTATTTAACCCAATTGTAGTTCATGGCTGTATTAATTACCCAGACAGCAGGACTCGATATTTGACCCTAGCAAAACAAGAGAAAGCTTGACAATGTCTGTGGAGATTCCTGAAAGCTTGACAGAACCCAACTGCTCGATTTATGTCAAATAATAAACGTTTTGTAAATTTATCATATGTTATATATCTAACCATTGAACACAATATATTTTCGTAATATATTTTTATTATAAGAAAAATATTTTAAAATTTTTTGCAAAATAAACTGCTTACCTGCTCATCGTATTTTACTATTTGATTGTTTAAATTCCAAAAAGAAAATATCAAAATTTATAATTTTCAAAAAAAGGAAACACCAGGAATTAGAATATATATCTAAATAGCTAAGATCAAACCAAAATGCGAATAATTTAGATCCCATTTTTTCCATGCAAAAGTTCTCATACCATCACCAATCACAACACAGCAAATTGCCTAGAAAACTTTATGTGCAGTGTATGAAGCAAGTGGTGAATGACAAGGCATCAAATAGGGTACGCAACAGAGCCTTTTAATTTCTCGAAAGAACAATTTCTTTTTTTTTTTTTTTTTTTTTTCCATTCTCAAAAAGTATGCATTGTCTAAAATTCAAGAAAGGCCACTGATGTAGCTTGTTGGGGCAAGTATCAATGGCTGTTGCCTTAAAATCGCTTTTTGAGTGCTTAATAATAATTAAGCTGTTGATTAATTGCAAATATAGGGTGATCATGTCAAAATCAGGGGCTATTTACAGGCACTTCATTACTAGGAAAATATTAACCAAACCAACAAACTTGGTGATCATTAATTTAGACTTTGAATTATATATATTGCTCAATTAAATAAGGTCTCCTAGTGAGGAGTATAAGTGTTAAAAGAAATGGACATTCTGATATTAAAATTAGGATTCAAACTCCGCCCTTTTTACTCTCTTCTCTTATGATGTGAAATTAACTATTTCAACCAGTTAAAAAATAATAATAAGTAGCTGCATGAAAATTGTGCAACTCATTAATTGTAGTACACATAAAGAAGTTTTCACTTGACATGTAGGAGCGCAAAAGGATATCTTTTTTTCGCACTTTTATTCTTATATATATATATATATATATATATATATATATTGTAATTCATAAAAATAAGAGGGCAAAAAAAAATTTACAAGTCATAGCGAACTGTTCATGTGGGGACTCACAACATAAAACATTATCGATGATTAAATAAGTTATAAATATCTAAAACCAATTTATATCTCATATTTTTTAGACATCGGCTCAGTAGAACTATTAAGTAATTTTTTTCATTTCAATTAAAAAACACATATTTTATAAAATTTTCCTCATATATTTTGTAATTTATTTAATTGGTTGGGCCTATGATAAGTAGAATATAATGTTGAAGCCATTATCAAGAAAAATTCAAAAGCAAAATGATGAAGGTATAAGAAGTTAAATAGCGGCACTGATGCTACAACTACCTAACACATGGATTAATATTGCAATTCTTGCTGCTCATGATATATGATGAATAATGATGTTCTACCGGCGAATCAAGGATTTGGTTGACACACACACACCTATATATATACTTATTCATGCAAATTGGCAAATTACATTTTCTCTTGAGCTATTATCAAATATATAAGCCTATTTAGGCACCTAGGTGCAGCATTATCAGGGAAATTAAGAATCTGATACCTAAATTAAGGAAATGGGCACCTCTACTTTGAATTCTCCATTTACAAATTCGCCACAAGAATATATTCCTTTCAATTACACAAGTTGAAGCTTATAACTAAACCAGGTTCATATGTAAACATATTCTTAGTTGATAGGAGCTGTTTTTAGTGAAATCATGTTTTAAATTTGAGTTGTGATGTATGCAGTCATATTATAATAATTATTGAAAATTTTTTATTGCCTTTAAGATCTTACCCAAATCAAATCAAATTAATCAAAATTCGATAAACTTTAAATATTGGTAATTTAGATTTAAAAAAAAATTGACTGTCAGATTAAAAGAGTGCAATAATAATTGAACCCGCGAACAAGAGGATTAATTCTTACTGATTAAGATTTAAATTTTACATTTTACAATTTTAGCTTTCCTTTTTCTGCTTTTGATTCAGAAGAAGGTACAAGAAATTGCAAATGAATTACAAAAAAAAAACAAAGTTCATAAATCAGCAAGAATGGATTGGTAATTCTATTTTTCTTCCATTATATGCTCTATAATTGCAGCAGACACCTCTTTGCTTTAAACCGATGTACTTTTATGCTAATTAACTAGCTGATTGCTGGTTAGGAATTAAGAACTTGTTATGTACAAGTTAATGTGCTCATCTAGCTTAAACAGCATCATGATACATTTTCTTCCTTTTGTCGTTGCAGAGATGTTAGCCGCAGAACTAGTATGTCCAAGGCTTCCTTCATCCACCAATGTCTACAAGCATCTCTTGCTTCGGCCACGGGCAGCTGCATACAACAGTTTCGCATACAAATTAGTACATATCTCAGAATACAAATTAAAGGGTCATTAATTAATTTGGTGAGTCAGAAATTGATATAACTTACCCAAATTCTTTGCCTGAGATTTTTCTCTGGCCAGAAATCAAGTTCCTGTGTGACAAGTAAGGGGAACATATACCCTTCATAGAATGTGCCATATCTTTTGCTTAAAAAATTCCATTTGCCAAGCTCATCCTGCAATTTATGCATCATATTAATTAAACTACGTTAAACTTTATCCAACAAATTAAACTGCAATTAATTGCAATATTAAGTGTGCAACTGAGTCCAAAATGGAGACTAACCAACCTCAACATGGCCAAGAACTCCAGCCTCTTCGAGAGATTCCCTAGAAGCTGCTTCCTGTACAGATTCATCAACCTCCCAACCACCCTGATACAGAGGAATTAAATGCAAGATCAATACGATGCAACAGTCTCTTAAAATTCGAATCAAAATATCATTAAGTACAACTAATATCAACATTCATACCTTTGGGAACATCATTCCTTGACTACCCTTTTGAGAAGTGATGACAAGAACTTCCAATTCATCACTAAAGGAACCACCACTGCAATTCTTGAACCTATATGGAATGCACCTGCAAAATTTCAAGTCCAATCAACAAAAATATAAGGAAATTAATCCAAAAGAATAGAAAATGGGACCAAGTTCAAATCAAATGAAAGCGATCGAAGTAGCTACTAGTACATATCTACTCACCCCACAACTTGGCGGCGGCCTTGGTTGTCATATCTTTGCAACTCTCTTCCAGAGCGAGAGACCAAGCATGCCATCTTCACAAGATTACTTGAGCAAGAAAAGGGGTGTGATGTGATCTACGTACGCTTGCCTGGATCAAGTAATTAATCAACAGGAGCTGTATGTATAGCTGGCTATGTTTTGTACGTTTGTCCTAATGATTATTGCTTCAGTTCTACAGAGATACACGTAGCTATAGTGTTGTGGATTGGCTTGGAAACAGAGAGGAATTAATATAGAAGTTGGATGAAAAATATTTAGATAAAATTGTAGACTGAGACAGACCAAAAAGGATCGATTGTTTATATAGAAGACTTTACAGCCAACCTCAAGTGGGCATCGACCCGTGGATTAATGTCTGCACTAATAATAATTACAAATAAAGACTTTCCAAAGCGTCTTTAACTAACACCGTGGATGCTTCTTTCTTATCTAATCGTATGGGCCATGGGGTAAGTCTACGTGTGCACACATCTTAATTTAATTATATGCATAATATAAATCAATTCATTAATCATATATATATATTTTTTTTATGTTAGAAAATGGACGCGTTTCATGTCTTTTTGTGTGTTTCTATGTCGTTTCCTTTAACCAAAATGAAACAAATAAATTCAATAGAAGGATCTCAATTGCCTTCTTCATCCCTTTCCTATTGTTTCTTAATGGATGAGTCCAAGTCCACGCGGCCGGGTCGACACCAACTTGAACCACTATCATTCATAATTTTCACAAATTAACTATTTACTTCACATCTAACTTGGATTTATAATAGTTCCCACGAGTAGTTTAAGTAGTAAAAAATGGATATCCAGTTGAAGAGAGTAAGGTTTGAATTCTCCATCACTTCTCTCCCACTTACGGTGTTGAAAATTTAACCATGTATACTTAACTATTCAAAAAAAGTTCCATTTATAATATATTATGATATAATATATAGTTATTTGATCATAACATCCTGAAATTAAATTATTATTTATTAAAAATTAATTTTAATATTTTTATCGTTAAATTTTAACATAAAATTTTTATCAATGTTCACTGAACCAGCTAGCAGAAATTTATTTTTACTTAAATGATATTTTGAATAATGAATTCGAAAAATGATATATATGACCGGATTAATTAAATTTTAAATATTAATTTATTAATAAAAATAGTTTTTTTTTTTCATAATGGTTATATACGGATTCATACATGGGAGTTGACCGTATAGAACATGGTCACGTGCGCCCGTATGGATTTGGTTCTACTGGTTTGTTTTAGAGAGCTTTTTTTGAAAAAAATCAAAAATCAAAAATCAAAAATTTGATCGAAGATGATAGGCAGACCAACCATTACATTAATATCATTTTTCTGAATATGCACATGTATTGTTTAAATCTCAGGGTCGGATCATCCATAAACCTTTGACTTGAAGGCAATTATATTAGTTCCAACTCTAATTAAACTCTAATTAAATAATCATACACCAAACTAATAATTATAAAATTTAATTTATTATTTTAATTTTAGTAAATTCATGCCACATTTTCTCGATCAATTGTAATTTTGGTTATATATACAAATGAATAAAAATTCGATTAAATTATCATTAAATGTTTTGTAAAATTTAACTTTTTTTTAACTATTAATATTCAGAGCGACTAATCCAGTTTGAATCAATTAGAATTATGAGAACAGTAAAAGTTTTTCAATAACTATTTAATGCGACTATTATATCACGGCTCAAATTTAAGACATCATTTAAATAACAATAATAACCCCTCCAGTTAATTTCAACGTTTATCGGTGCCAAATTTAATTTATTTTAATTTTAGTAAGCTCATGCCACATTTTTGCGTTCAATTGTAATTTTGGTTATATATACAATTGAATAGAAATTAGATTAAATTATTATCAAGTAATGTGCCAAATTTATTTTTTTCTTAATCACTGACTTTGAAAGTTCATTAAATTTTGATTATTCAAATTTTACCTTAATAGGACCACAATGACGTAAAATCTTTCAATAACTATTTGAGACAATCTACATTATAACTCAAATTTGAGACATTGATAAATGAAAACAACCCGCTACCAACTGATTTTAACTATTATTAGTGTCAAATTCAACTTTTTAATACTAGATAAAAATAAAAAAAATAAAAAAAACTATCTTATTTGTATTGAAAAAATAAAACAATATGAAAAGTTAAGATTGCATTTTCCTTATAAACATAAAGATTTGAATTAGCTACATATATATATATATCTATTCTTCAATCGCATTGATAGAATTCTTTTTATTTGTAATTCGGTGACTTATATGCTCCACTCAATGGTTTTATATAGCTCCAAATTGACTTTTTGGTCTTTAAACAAGTCTAATTGCAGAAATATAAAGGGATAATGACATTTTTTAAGTCCTATAAGTATAGTCAATTTCACAATTAAGTCCTATAAGCTAATTTCTTATCAATCGAGTCCTAATATTTTTTAAAAATAACCCCGTTGGTCCTCGTCTGTCAAAACAAACGGAACTCGCTGATGTGGCAAAAACGACGTCGCTTCAGTTTGCATTTTATTGCCATGTAAATAAAATATGCCACGTTATATTTGAACCAAGAAATGATTAAAAAAAATTAGGGTTCTTTTTGTCGGCTTCATGGATAGTGATTTGGGGAAAAGGGTTTCTATCCTCTTTCTTATATACAAAGTGTGATTTTGGTGTTATCTGATTCATCTTCTTTGCTGAGAGAAGAATCGAAAGTGACAACAGTGGTCCTACATGTTGCTAAAAGCAAAAACAAACAACTGTTGAGATTGAGAAAAAAGGTATGTCACTATCTGAAAATAATGTTTAATATAAGATTTTTGTTCCATATGAGATTCCTTTAAAGATAGTGATTTAGCAAAAAAATCACCTTCAAAAGCTTTTCAAATAAAAGTTGATTTTTATTTTATCATTTGTCCAACTTGGATCTGATGAGGGTTTTTTTTTGTTTTTTGTCTCTATATATCTGTACAGATCTTTGCATGGCTTATTCCACCATCATTTGGAATCACAGTGGGAAATTTGTTAATAATGTCTATGAAGGGGGACTTATAGTTCATCAAATGGTGGACCCTAATGTTTTGGGCTATTGGTGTTTGCTAACACATGCAAAGGAAGAACTGAAGATAACAAGTAGCTTTAAAATTTATTTTAAGATTCCTGGTATAGAATGCTTAGAGTTGCTACATGATGACAAAAGTACTTGTGTTATGCTTGCGGTGTTAATAGAAAAAAAAAGAAGTAGATGTCTATGTCATCAATGATGAATGTGGGGAGGATGTTAGTATAGAAAAGACATTAAGTGCTGCAGGGGTAGGAACAACTGGTTTACATACAGGTTGTTCCAGTGGGCCATATGCTAGGACAGAGGAAGAGGAGTTTGTAAATGTGAGTATCAGAGAGGACTTTGAGTTAGGTGAGGTTGGTG
>CATIWK010318659.1:0-19991 GCA_949634005.1 Mallotus japonicus | reverse complement strand
AAACTTGGTAATGTTTGAAAATTGAAAGCATGTGTGACCAACATTAAATAAGGAAATCATTCGATAATTAAAGGTAATAATATATAAAACACAAACGGAGGCCGACCGCAAGGTCGGGTGGGCATTCGAAGCCCATACCCAATTTCCGAACCCGATCTCTGAAGACGGCTTCTGGGTACCTCCGTGGAATCTAGTTGCTGTAAGTGTGTCCCGGCTTTCATCCGGGTGGGGACTCCATCTCCGTTAATGGGCCCAAAGCCCATATTCGTATATCCTAGTAAGTCCTGAGCTTACACAATGCCGTGGTCGCTAACACTTGGGCGCGCGCTAAACCCCGCCGCTTACACTTATTTAACAAAATTACCTTTAGTTTTTAATTTTATTATAATTAATTTTATTTTATAAGATTAGTATTTTTATTTGATTATAAATTTATCTAAATTAAATTATATAGTTAAATTAAATAATTAAATTAAAAACAACAAAGATATAGTATACAAATTTTTAATAAAATAAAACAAAAAATTAATTTATTGCCAAAAGTATCAATTATATATATAAGTTTACAATTATAACTAAAAATATCAATTTCATGACATTAAAATCAATTGATATAATTTAATGCATATAATTTAATTAATAAATGAATAATTAAATAAAATTAATTTTTTCTTAAAAAATTATATTATTATAAAAATTAAAGGTATTTGTATCGATTTAAAATTTGAAAAACTTTAATAGCAAAACTAACTTAGTTAACCTTTTTATAATTATTCATAAATGTCAATTCTTTTGAAACACATGACCCAATTGAGAAAAATTAGATTTATTTTAAAATTAAAAAAAAAAATAAAGTACCTAAATAAGTCTCACACTAAATGTTAGGGGTTATATTAAACAGTTTCCCTTATTTTTATTCCAATCAAAGAGTGGGGCTATCGTTTAGTAGGTATTGATAGGGGTGTTCATTGATCGGTTCGGTTCGGTTTGTTAGACTCCAAAACCGATCGGTTAACAGAAGTTTAATTTTGGAACTAAACCGAATCGAACCGAATTGTATATGAAAACCGAGGCTTCGGTTTTTCGAATTTCGTTGGTAATTTTGGTTTGGTTTATCGGTTTGGGCCTTTTGGGTTGGGCCTTAAGGAATCAAATATATAATTGTATATATTACTAAATATTTGTGAGCCTTGCCCATTTACAAAATATATTAGGTCCAATTTTTACAGGCCTAAAGTAATTAATATACTAATTTCTAGCAAACTATGAACAAAATATACAAAAAAGCCTAAAGTAATTAATTACAACTAATTACTTTATACAAAAGAGCCTACAAAAAAAAAAAAAAGGCATTGCAGAACTTTTTCTTTGTTTAATTGGCAAAAATGTATCCATGTACCAACAAAAATAGAGCAGCAGGCATATTTGACTTAAATTGCCTGCAAAATGAAACATAAAATAAGAATGAATCAATCAAAAGAATAAAAAAGAAAATGCAAATTCAGAGAGGCTCAGATTGCTT
Organism: Mallotus japonicus; assembly: GCA_949634005.1. Lineage (NCBI taxonomy): Eukaryota > Viridiplantae > Streptophyta > Magnoliopsida > Malpighiales > Euphorbiaceae > Mallotus > Mallotus japonicus. Next base: position 18,469 of record CATIWK010318659.1, on the reverse strand, counting down.
TGTATCATTTCAGGTTCAACATATAAACATAGATGCGACAACAACTGCATCTTTTAGAATAATCTGAAGACACAAAATTCCACCAAGCAAAAACTATTGTAAGTATCCTGAAAAATTAGAAATTTCAAAGGTGGAAGCATCATCACATCTAGAAGCAACATCTAAAAGAAGAGGCTCAGAGTCAATGAATCATTCAAAATTGGGATGCAACAATATTTCTGATAGCTTGTAAAAAAAAAAAAGCCACCAAAGAAATACTACCAAGCAACCCAAAAAAAGATTCAGATAATATAGGGTGTAAGCTTCTTCATTGCCTCTTAGGTGCACTGCAACAACATTTAAATAATGGTCACATGTGCACCTGTATCAAAGGGATAGCAAAGCATGGCAGCACACACAAACAGATAAATGAATAAATGAAAAGCTTATTTACTGAAATTATAGTTAGCAAGATTCAGGAGTAGTGGCTGATGCTGTTGCAGTGTGCAACCACCAAACTGTCACTGCACAAAAAATAGTTTTTATAACTTCCAAGTTCCAATTTCATGTTGAAGGGCCAATGCCAACTTCTTGTGGTTGTGGTAAATCTTAACAAAAGATTAAAAAAATTAGAATAAGATAGAAGAACACAAACAAAAATGAAAATTCCAAAGAAAATGAAAGAAATTAAGTTTTTTTTTAATACCTTGTTCAATATTCTCAAGTTCATCCGCTTCATAAATTCTTTCGAAATGCTCTCAGCAGGCAGCTCTTCTTTGAGTTTCTTTTCTTTTTTTAGGAGCGGTTGTTTCCTTTTCTGCTTCCACCTCTTTCTGAGCCTCGGGCTCATTGATACTAGTACTACTAGGTGCAGCAATATCAGTATTCTCTTCCATATGAATGAAATTAAAAGAAGAGATAATTAATTTACAATCTTTAACAACATTATAAAGTGTTTCTCCAATTCTTGGGTTTTGGTGTGTGCCAAAAGATTGTAGGTTGCGAGCATGCCAGAGGAGAAATTCTTCAAAATAAGTCCTGACTTCTTTTCAGTCAATTGTGGATTCCCAATCTCCTTTACCACAATTTGATTGGATTTCAAGCAGATGAAAATTGATTTGTAAATAAAAGAGACAATTTGAACACTTGAAAGGGAAATTGTATTGATTTTTGAAAATTCAGTACAAAACTAAAGGACAGTAATGCTGTAAACTAAAAACAGAGATGATTGGCTAATAATTCTAAAGTAGATGATTAGTGTAGATAAATGTAGATGATGTCGTTTGTTCTTCCCCCTTTTATAGCCATTCTTTTACTTACAGGCTACTTCTCTCCCGGTTCATTAATTTCTCAGTAGAAATTCTAGAAGCTTCAAGTTTCTTCCTTCTTTTAGCTCAAGAGTCTCTATGGTTCAGGAAATAAATTCACGTACGCTTTCTTCTCCAAGTTTTCCCCAAGGCATTCCAGAATTTTCCTCTTCATCAATGCACAACAATTCAAGGGTCATCCATTCTCTAGCAATAAATTCACGTAACCTTCATCCCCAAGCTGATCTTTTCCCCAGGCTCCAAAATCTGCAGTCTTAGTCTGTAAGCTTGTAACTCTTCAAAGTTCCAGAAGCTTCAAATGTCTTCATTCCCAAGTTGCTTGCAATTCCAACTCCATAATATATTGTCTTGTGGGTTGGGTTTTGATTATTTTTGGGCTTCAAAATGCTAATTAAATCAAATCGGCCATTAATTTAATGGCCTTAATACTTTAGCCAAAAATTTCAAATATGGCACAAACAATGCCCTCCACATGTAATTAGCTTGGATAATCCAATGCTAATTTATATGTAAAATAAAAACCATATTTATGCAGCTTACTCTTTTCTTCTCTGTGATTATTAAAAATTAGGTCAGCTTAATAACCTAATAAACAAAAAAGCACTGAGTAAAATCACCAATATTGACATCTCAAATTTTTGTCGAAGCAGCAAGTGGCAAAATGAGCTTTATAAAAAAATCTCTGCATTTCCCAAGCTCTTAATCTCAACCCAGTTCTTCTCCTTCTTCTGCAAAAAATTCAAATTCAAATTTTTTAAAAAAGTTAATTTGGAAAAATCAATTAATTACTCATCAATTTTTAATTCCCCAAAAGTTTCAGTATTCTCCTAACACATTTACTCATTTTTCCCAAATCTCCTTCAAAATTCAAATGCCCAAATTCAAGTGCCCAATCACTTAAATATTCAAAATCTTCTTCTCCTAGCTTAATTTTCTCAAATTCCACAATACCCATAATTTTCAAACTCCCATATTTAATTTTCCCAAATTTATATATTTTTATCTCTTTTCCCCAAAATTTCCTCTTTTTTTTCTTCTCTTGCCTTTTCTTTTCTTTCTCTTCTCCCTCACTTTCCGGTCACCAATTCACCGATGGACAACCAGCCGTCGTCACCACTCCGGTCGAGAGCATCTAGCGTACTGTTGCGCAACAGTCCTAGTGTAGCCCAATAGATAGCACGTTCTACGGCAATCATCTAAAACATCATTTCATAATAAAATAAATAAATCATATTAAAATATGGTAGCATCTATTTATCACAATTTATGTATATAAAAACATATATATATTTGATAACAATAATAATTAACATTTAATGAAATAAAGCATAATAAATAATAAAATTCATATTTATTCGAAATACGGATGCCAATGACATATTCCACACATGCAATGCATACATATAATAATAACTCACAGGTGGAATGTGTTCCTCTGTTCTGAGTCGATTGGCCCGGTCCTAGCCTAGCTCTCGGTACAGCTATAGGAAAAATAATAAATAAATAATTGGGATTTAAGTCCTAACCTTATACATTCTAGATTTCTAAAGAAACTCGATCTAAACTCAAAACTCAACCGAACCCGATGTCACGTTTTACGAGAAATCTACCGAAAATTCGGCAGAGTCTCCTTTGTAAAACGGACATCTATCTACTAAAAGTAGAGCCGTTCCTACATGCAAACACACTTCTAAACTGTTCACAACTCAATTTCTCGGGTTGGGCCCCCGAACTATAATTCACGCCCAATCGAGAATCAACACACAACAATAGACATAAAAATAATATAACTTTCTCAAATCATTAATGTATAATAAAAATTCAATTAACTATCACAATTTAATTTATTTATATAATCAAAATATAAAAGTAATTTATTTCCAATAAATAATAAAATTTCTTGTTTAAAAAAAATAATATTTACTAATAAAATCCATTAATGGAATAAAATTTCCAGTTTACAATTAAATTAGCATTAATTTTAAATAACTATTCAAATCAATCAATAATGTCATAAAAATAATAAAAGGAAATTAATAAATAATTTATTTTCCAAAAATACTACTAATTAACTAAAAATCGGAAATTAATTATAAAAATTATTTTTATACCATTATTAGTTAAAATCAGTATAAAATATAATAATTAACAATAAATTTAATTAAAATTCAATTAAATACTAAAATACAATAATTTCTCTAAAAATACACAATTAACCATAATCTTTAAAAATTTATATCTTGAAATCCATACACAATTTCACAAAACTTCATTCACAAAGTTTAATCCACATAATAAATAGAATTTAATAAAAATATAAAAATTTCCCGAGTCCAGAACAGTGCCATGAACAGTTCCCGAGGCTCGAAAATTCAAAATTTTCAGAAAAATAAATAAAAATCATATTTGGATAGCTCATAATCTCTGCAATAAATAATCCTAAAACAACTATACCTAATAAAATAAAATTCAAGCTTAATTAAACAAATTAACTAAAAATCAACCTAAAAATAATTTACCAAAATCGAGTACGTTCCTGGAGTTGCCTAGACGAATTGCCTTGGGGGAAATGTTGCCCGGAGGAAGAGCTTCCAAACGAGACCGGCGGCGTCGACTGAGGTGGCCGAAATCGTCTCCGGTGGCTCCCAAAGCTATTCGGTGCCGAAGGAGAGAGGGAGAGGAATGAAAGGAGGAAGGGAGGAGGGAGGAGCTGGTGGCGGTTCAGGCGGCTTAGTGACGTCATGGGGTGACCGGAGTGGCGGTGGCAGGTGGCTGGGCAGGTGGGTGGTCCGGTGATGGAGAGAAGAAAGAAGAAGAAGAATAGGGTGGGGGAGCTACTGCACTTCACGTTTTTTTTTAACTTTTTTTTTAATAATAATAATAATAAAATAATTAAACTCAATAATAATAATAATAATAATAATAATAATAATAATAATAATAATAATAATTAAACTCCCACCGCAACTATATATATATATATATATATATATATATATATATATTCTAACATAATTTAATACAATTTATTAAAATACTCAACTACTAATATTTTCATAAAATAAAATAATAAAATAATAACAACACTTAGACCCACAATTTATATTCAATAATAAATAATTAAAATAATATTTAAAACTCAATAATTCCCCCTTTTTAATTTAGTAAATAAAAAAACACGGGTCATAACAGTCTTCCCCCCTTACAAAAATTTGTCCTCGAATTTTAATAACTAAAAAAGAAATACAGGGTTTTCACTATTGGAAAAGATAGGGATATGCCACCCGCATCTCTACCTCAGTCTCCCACGTGTGCTCCTCGACATTGTTGTTCCTCCACAAAACTTGAACATCGGAATCTGCTTATAACGTAGTTGTCGAACTTGATAGTCAACGATCACAACTTTTTCTTCCTCATACGTCAGATCTTCATTTACCTCCATACTCTGGGGTTGCAAAACATGCGAAGGATCCGAAATATACTTCCTGAGCATCAAAATGTGGAACACTGGATGCACTTGAGACAAATTCGGGGGCAAAGCCAACCGATAGGCAACCATGCCAACTCTCGCCAGAATCTCAAAAGACCCTATGTATCTCGGTGCCAACTTTCCCTTCTTGCCAAATCTCATTACACCCTTCATTGGTGACACCTTCAAAAATACATAGTCTCCAACTTGAAATCCTATATCATTGCGCTTCGGGTCTGCATAACTCTTCTGCCTGCTAGCTGTAGTTTCTAATCTCCTTCTGATCAAAGTGACTTTCTCGGAAGCATCTTGGATAATTTCTGGTCCAGTTAGGTCTCTTTCTCCTACTTCATTCTAACACAGAGGGGATCTACATTTCCTTCTATACAAAGCTTCATATGGTGCCATTTCAATACTGCTATGGTAGTTGTTATTGTAAGCAAATTCTACCAATGGCAAATGATCATCCCAATTGCCCTCAAGATCCATTACACACATTCTCAACATATCTTCAAGTTTTTGGATCGTTCTCTCAGACTGACCATCCGTCTGAGGATGAAAGGCAGTATTAAAATCAAGCCTGGTACCCATTGCTTCTTACAAATTCTGCCAAAATCGAGAGGTAAACACTGAACCTCTATCAGAAACAATAGAAACAGGCACCCCATGAAGACACACAATGTGCTTGATGTACAACAGAGCCAATTTAGCCACAGGATAAGTAGCTTTAACTGGCAGAAAATGAGCTGATTTGGTTAACCTGTCCACTATCACCCAAATGGAGTCGTATCTATTCTTTGAACGAGGCAACCCTGTCACAAAATCCATAGTGACTCTCTCCCATTTCCACTCAGGAATCAGAAGAGGTTGAAGCTTTCCAGGAGGCTTCTGATGCTCTGCTTTCACTTGCTGGCATGTTAAGCACTTAGAAACAAATTCAGTTACATCCTTCTTCATTCCATCCCACCAGTAAAGATCCTTTATGTTGTGGTACATCTTAATGGAACCAGGATATACACTGTAGGCTACAAAATGAGCTTCTTCCAAAATCTCTTCTCTCAAGTTGTCCACATTAGGAACACACAGCCTTCCACTGATCCAGGGAACACCTTCATCATCAAGGGTAAAGTCAGTGAATTTCCCCTCACAAACTTTCTCCGTAAGCTCTACCAAATCAGGATCTCAGCTCTGAGTTGCTTTAATCCTATCCCTCAACACCGATCTAACTCTGAACTAAGCTATTAATCCTCCTGACCTGGTTATCTTCATCATCAACCCTTGGTCCACTAACTTGTGCATCTCTTGGATCAAAGGTCTCCTTTACACACTGATGTGAGTAAGACTACCTAAGGACTTTCTACTCAAGGCATCTGCTACCACATTAGCCTTGTCTGGATGGTACAAGATATCACAGTCATAATCCTTCAGAAGTTCTAGCCATCTCCTATGTCTGAGATTCAAATCTCTCTGTTGAAAGATATATTTCAGACTCTTGTGGTCAGTGTAAAATTCACATGTTACTCCGTACAGATAATGCCTCCAAATCTTGAGAGCAAAGATAAAAACACATGTCAGCAATTAAAAACAAAAAAGTTAAAAAAAAAAACTGAAGTTACTTACGGGGTTGCGCGAGAAGACAAAACTGTTGGGTGGTTTAGTGATGGAACGATTTTTTATATATAAACATTAATATTGTAATTTTTTATATATTAAAATTAATATTAAAATTATTTTTTATTAAAATTTTATTTAAAATTATTTATTTATTTACTAAAATATTATTATAATTTTTTTAAAATAACTTAAAAAAAATTACCGGACCTCTTTTTCCGATTGGAATTGTGTAATTTCGATTGGAATTATAGAATTCCAATCAATTAATTTTGAAAAGACTGGCCACTCACGACCTAATCAAATTGTTTGGCCAATCATGGCCATTTATGCAACTTAAATTCAAATTCAATTCTTTGCTGTTCGGCCCAACCATTTTTTTTATTTTCTTTTCCAAATTTATTTTTGAGAATTTTTACTTTTTTTTGGAAATTTTATTTTATATACTCAAAAACAAATAAATAAAATAAAATTCAAAAACAAGTCCTAAGAAAATACAATTTAGTCCAAAACCAATAAATCAGATCCAATAAATCTAATTTCACAGTCAATTTTCATCATTGGGTCTTCTGTCTCATCCATACTCAACTATCACAAAATTGGGTGCTTACAAGCTAAATAATTTTTAATACTCATCTTCTCCGATCTCACCATTTTCTTCTTCTTATTATTATCTTCTTCTGTTTGTTGATTTTGTTTAGGGTTAGAGTTCTTTTTTTTTAATAGAGGAAAAAAAAAGATGGGGCAACAATTGCCGATCTACAGTTTTGTGGCAAGAGGCACGGTTATTCTTGCTGAATATACACAGTTTACCGGTAATTTCATGAGCATCGTATCACAACGTCTTCAGAAATTGCCTGCTTCTAATAACAAATTTACCTATAATTGCGATGGTTATACCTTCAATTACCTCGTTGAAAACGGCTTCAGTAAGTTTCTTGTTCGAATCGTAAATATCTCTGTTTTTTTCTTAGTGTTGAAATTCTATTTTTTTGTTTTAATGCCAGAAATGAAATGTTACTGCTCTTGTTGTTATGAAATTGTGATTTTCGTTGATATATTTATTTTTTATTCAAATCTGATTTATGTGGTGGCTGACTGTTTTGGTTTTAAAAGGAAATAATTCATGTTATTAGATTTATATATTAATAGTGCTCTGTTTAACTGTTGTTTTGAGGGATTAAATGATTCAATGTTTTGATTTGTGTGAATTTTAGGATTTTTTTTTTCATTTTTTTGAGGTTTAAATTGTATTCAAGGACTATTACATGTTGTTTAGCTGATTAAGAAGATGTTATGCTATTGTTGGTAACTTGTGGTGTAGGATGGTTACCATTTAAGTCAGCTATTAGATGATTGTGTTGTGTGCCATTTCATATGAACTGTTCATCGTTGGAGGTTAGGCAACTCTCATATGGTGAGCTAGGTGAGTGGTGATAGACATGAGCCTTGATAGGGTAATTAGAGAATATGAGTCCTAGGTGTTTGTATTATAAGTTAATGCTTTGTGCAATTGGTTTCCAAAATGTTAAAATACAGTAAATAAACCTCTTGATGCTATTAATTATATGGAAAAACATAGAAAAATATGTACATATATGGAAAAGCATGGAAAAATATGTACAGAGAATAACATGGGAATCTTTAGTTAAATTTTTTATTAAAATTTTTTTTGCCCTTCCCACTTTGCTTGATAGGGAGAATAACATGGGCAAAATAAACATCAGAGGGATGTGCCTTTAGATAGGGATGACATCTGCCAATTTTTGGAAATTCGCCATTTGCAAAAGATAGATATTAGTACCTTCTGATTTGCATTAGAGAACCTCTTCTCTTTTGGTTGATGATGTTGATGCAAAGTTTAACTTGCATTTCCTCCAAGTGAGGTAGGTGTGGATGAAGTGCTGTATAAAAGGCCTAAAAGGAGATCCCAATATAGCATATGTAGTAAGGCTGGCCTGTGGGAAGTTGCAAACAAGTTTGGATTCAGTGCTGAGCAACTTGGAATGGCTTTGTCCTAAAGATGGTGAATTTGCATGCTTTGGCTGTCATTGTGGGTTTATAGAGGTCTAATTCTCTTGTTGCATTTAATTACAGGGGAGCATTTTGGAGAATGCAAAGGAAACACTAGAAGAGATGGCTTCAAACTTTACATGTGCAATGTTTGGAACTCCATAAGCAGTTCTTAAAGGGGCCAGGCACATGGTATAAATTAATGTTTTTGTTGCCCATATTTGCTATGTGTGATTAAATGCCTTTTAGGTGGATCAAGTTGTGACACCATGTTTTTTATTTGATGTACATTGGATTCTTCTAGGCTGCAGTTGAGATAAGTTGTGAACCAAGTATTAGGAAACATTTGTGGACCTTGAGCAAAGCTAATGCTTCTGTTTTTCAGTGTTGCTTTTTGTTTCTTTTTATTTTTTTGTGTTGTTGCTTGTTGTTGCTTGTCGTTGCTTTTTGTTGCTTGTTGTTGTTTTTTTTTGTTTTCAGTGTTGTTGCTTTTTGTTGATTGTTGTTGCTTCTGTTGTTTTTCGTTTTTTTTGGATGTTACAAATACGCCATATAATTTTTTTTGCTAAATACACCAAATAAGTTTTGTTTTAGTTAATTATTTTTAATATTTTTTACTTTTAACTTATGATATTTTTGAAGGATGAGACAACAAGTTTGCATTCATATAAAAAAGGACAAGAGAATTATGTTTTACATGATACATATTTACTCCAGAAATGAAATTTATTTTCATTTATTGTATTAAAGATGTGTTACAATATTTTTAATACATGTAACATGTGTATTAAAACTCACTCCCTATAATACATGTGCCAAACTTCCATAAACTGGCAAATGAACAAACCTTTTTAAGAAATTGAACCCCACAAACAACTTGGTTATTTATATGTTGGGCCTGAGTTTAGGAAACTAATATTTTCACATGAATAATTTTTAGATACATTATGAAGAGTTTAAGGCAATGATCTGTGGCACTTGCACCTGGAAATGAAGGAGAGGCAACGTTGGAGAGCTGAAGAGGACTCCTTGTTACGTGCATTTGTTAAACATTATGTAACAACACTGAAAAAATGTTGAGCAAAAAATAAAATAAAAAAATGTTGAGAAAAAAAGAAAATATTAAAAGTACTTTAAAAATAGAAAAAATGTTGAGCATAAAAAATATTGAGCAAAAAAATATTGATAAAAAAACTGTACCTTAAAAATGGAAAAAAAAAAGTTTAGCAAAAAAATATTGAAAAAAAAAATGAAGAAAGTAGAAAAAAAATATTTGATTAAAAAAAAATCAAAAATAGAAGGATCAAATTGGTGATTTGATTAGTCAAACAGCTTCTAGAAGAGCCATAGTCTAGATTTGAAAAAAAAAAAACTTTCTTAAAGCTATTTTTGAAAATACTTTTGGTTAATGTGGCTTTTGATATTATTTTTAGTTTTTGACTATTAATGAAAAAATCCCATTAAATTAAATTTATATTTTAAATAATTTTATTTTATTTTTATTAGTAAATGTCTAAATTATTCAATTTTTATATAATAATGAGTGAAAACTTTTTTATAATTTTACCTGTTCTCTCTCCCTCCTCCGGTGTATATATATATATATATATATATATATATATATATATATATAAAGAAGAAATTTAATTAATACAATAAGAGTATTAAATAAGTATAATTTAAGATAAGATAATATATAATTTGGCAATGAAGATATTTTTTAAAAAAGAAATTGAATTTAAGATCATTTTTAATAGTAGTTATAAACTGAAATTAAAATAAAATATGATATTGAAAGAAAAAATTAATGAACTTGCAGGTGAAGGTCAATAAATATGTAAGTGAATGTCAATGAATCTGCAGGTGCAAAGGTAGTGAACTTGTAGGTGAAGATTAATAAATCTGCAGGTGAAAGTTAATGAATTTGCAGTTGAATGTTAATAAACATGCATTATTTAAGTAATGAACTTACATATTTTATTTTATGAACCTGCATTATTTAAATAATAAAACTAAATAAAAATTTATTTATTATAGTTAAAAAATAAAAATTAATACTCCATATTCAACTGACATAACCACAGAGACATGAGTGATGATTGGCCTATAGCAAATTAATAAAATATTATTTATTATATTCACTTTGCAGCTGAGAGTTACACGGTTTTGATTTTAAGTTAATTACATTCTTCTCTAAGTCATTTAAGCAACTAGCTTCTTGATGAAGCAGTACTGAGAGTTCGTTGCCTATATATATATATATATATATGAAAAATTCAAACATTTGGGTCCTTTTGTAATTTTATCCCAACTTTTTAATTTTGGCAAAAATATTCCAATTTCATCAATTGTTGGCAATTTTAGTACAAATAAGCATTTGGTCAAAATTGAATAAAATATGCTAACATGGCATCCATAAAACGTCAAATTTACCCTTTGTGTTGAAAATCTATTAAGGTCTATTGGCGTAAAAAAAGTCAAACGTTTATGACTTTTAACAATTTTATCCCATTTTTAATTTTGAAAAAAATTTCAATTTAGAATTATTTGATTAAAATTAAATAAAAAGTGTCAACGTGATAATTAAAAATTAAATTTTCATGTGATAAATTTTCAAATTTATGATAGACTATTATTCTAATAAAATCTTTAAAAATTATATATGTGTCTGACTGGTATGTTCTAAAATGTTTTAATATTGCGTAAAATATTATGAATTTTAATAATTTAATACATGAACATTTAAAAGTGAATGCTCAATTATAGAGAGAAACACTTGTCAAATTTTGAGTGTAATGACTTTAGAGCTCAACGTTTAATATACGTACATACATATATATATATATGTACATATATATTATTATTATTATTATTATTAAAGTACTAGATCTCAACTAATATATGTCTTATCGGAAAAAAAATTATTAGAGCAACCAATTAATTGTTTTTACTGAATTGAGACATACATAATGGTTATGAGATATTCGTAATATACAACAAATTCTGAAAATTTAGACAGCAAAAAATTTTGAAATTTTTCAAAGAACCTTTCAAAAAATATTTAAAGAATGTAGAAGATGTGTATTTATAATGTTATATGTACTTTTGAATTTAAGATACAATCGTTCAATGAAAAGGTATAATCATTCATTGAATGATTGCAACTCAAAAACAAACTATTTATATATTTTTCAGAACATATAGAAGACGAAGACACGATTACAAGCAAACAAGAAAAAACAAAAAGAAAAAAAGAAAAAGATGTTGTCCTTGGCTAGTGAGCATTAGAATCAATGGATTAAAGAGGCGTTTGGTTCGTATTCTAGAATCGGAATGGGAAGAGATGAGAAAGGGAATACAAAATTTAAAAAGATGTTTAGTTCATTATGGAATGAGAATGGGAATCAAAATCATTTTTCACTTAAAATACTTTTATAATTATTTTTTATATATAAAAATTAATATTGTAATTGTTTATATATTAAAATTAATATTAAAATTATTTGTATTAAAATATTTTTAAAAATTATTTATTTATTTACTAAAATATTATTATAATTTTTAAAAAATAATTTAAAAAATTACCGGACCTTTTTTCTGATCGGAATTATAGAATTTCAATCAATTAATTTTGAAAAGACTGGCCACTCACGACCGAATCAAATTGTTTTGGCTAATCATGGCCATTTGTTGGCCATTTATGCAACTGAAATTCAAATTCAATTCTTTGCTGTTCGGCCCAACTTTTTTTTTTTATTTTTTTAATTTTCTTTTAAAAATTTATTTTTGAGAATTTTTATTTTTTTTTGGAAATCTTATTTTATATACTCAAAAACAAATAAATAAAATAAAATTTAAAAACAAGTCTTAAAAAAAATAAAATTTAGTCCAAAACCAATAAATCTAATTTCACAGTCAATTTTCATTATTGGGTCTTCTGTCGCATCCATACTCTACTATCCCAAAATTGGGTGCTTACAAGCTAAATAATTTTTAATACTCGTCTTCTCCGATCTCACCATTTTCTTCTTCTTTCTTATTATCTTCTTTTGTTTGTTGATTTTGTTTAGGGTTAGAGTTCTTTTTTTTAAATAGAGGAAAGAGAGAGATGGGGCAACAATCGCTGATCTATAGTTTTGTGGCAAGAGGCACGGTTATTCTTGCTGAATATAAAGAGTTTACCGGTAATTTCACGAGCATCGCATCTCAACGTCTTCAGAAATTGCCTACTTCTAATAACAATTTTACCTATAATTGCGATGGTCATACCTTCAATTACCTCGTTGAAAACGGCTTCAGTAAGTTTCTTGTTCGAATTGTAAATATCTCTGTTTTTTTTCTTAATGTTGAAATTCTTTTTTTTTTTTGTTTTAATGCCAGAAATGAAATGTTACTGCTCCTGTTGTTGTGAAATTGTGAGTTTCGTTGATTTATTTTTTTTTATTCAAATCTGATTTATGTGGTGGCTAACTGTTTTGGTTTTGAAAGGAAATAATTCATGTTATTAGATTTATATATTAATGTTGCTCTGTTTAACTGTTGTTTTGAAGGATTAATGGATTCAATGTTTTGATTTGTGTGAATATTAGGATTTTTTTTCATTTTTTTGAGGTTTAAATTGTATTCAAGGACTATTACATGTTGTTTAGCTGATTAGGAAGATGTTATGCTATTGTTGGTAACTTGTGGTGTAGGATGGTTACCATTTAGGTCAGCTATTAGATGATTGTGTTGTGTGCCATTTCATATGAACTGTTTATCGTTGGAGGTTAGGCAACTCTCATATGGTGAGCTAGGTGAGTGGTGATAGACATGAGCCTCGATAGGGTAATTAGAAAATATAAGTCCTAGGTGTTTGTATTACAAGTTGATGCTTTGTGCAATTGGTTTCCAAAATGTTAAAATACAGTAAACAAACCTCTTGATGCTATTGATTATATGGAAAAAGATAGAAAAATATGTACAGATATGGAAAAGCATAGAAAAATATGTACAGAGAATAACATGGGAATCTTTAATTAAATTTTTTATTAAAAATTTTTTTCCCTTCCCACTTTGCTTGATAAGAAGAATAACATGGGCAAAATAAACATCAGAGGGATGTGCCCTTAGATAGGGATGACATCTGCCGATTTTTGGAATTTCGCCATTTGCAAAAGCTAGATGTTAGTACCTTCTGATTTGCATCAGAGAACCTCTTATCTTTTGGTTGATGATATTGATGCAAAGTTTAACTTGCATTTCCTCCAAGTGAGGTAGGTGTGGATGAAGTGCAGTATAAGAGGCCTAAAAGGAGATCCCAATATAGCATATGTAGTAAGGCTGGCCTGTGGGAAGTTGCAAACAAGTTTGGATTCAGTGCTGAGCAACTTGGAATGGTTTTGTCCTAAAGATGGTGAATTTGCATGCTTTGGCTATCGTTGTGGGTTTATAGAGATCTAATTCTCTTGTTGCATTTAATTACAGGGGAGCATTTTGGAGAATGCAAAGGAAACACTAGAAGAGATGGCTTCAAACTTTACATGTGCAATGTTTGAAACTCCACAAGCAGTTCTTAAAGGGGTCAGGCACATGGTATAAATTAATGTTTTTGTTTCCCATATTTGCTATATGTGATTAAATGCCTTTTAGTTGGATCAAGTTGTGACACCATGCTTTTTATTTGATGTACATTGGATTCTTCTAGGCTGCAGTTGAGATAAGTTATGAACCAAGTATTAGGAAACATTTGTGGACCTTGAGCAAAGCTAACGCTTCTGTTTTTCAGTGTTTCTTTTTGTTTCTTTTCGTTAACGCTTCTTTTTTGTGTTGTTGCTTTTTGTTTTTCAGTGTTGTTGCTTGTTGTTGTTTTTCATTATTTTTTTTTGGATGTTGCAAATACACCATAAATTTTTTTTCTAAATACACCAAATAAGTTTTGTTTTAGTTAATTTTTTTTAATATTTTTACTTTTAACTTATGATATTTTTGAAGGATGAGACAACAAATTTACATTCATATAAAAAAGGACAAGAGAATTATGTTTTACGTGATACATATTTACTCCATAAATGAAATTTATTTTCATTTATTGTATTAAAGATGTGTTACAATATTTTTAATACATGTAACATGCGTATTAAAACTCACTCCCTATAATACATGTGCCAAACTTCCATAAACTGGCATATGAACAAACATTTTTAAGAAATTGAACCCCACAAACAACTTGGTTATTTATATGTTGGGCCTGAGTTTCGGAAACTAATATTTTCACATGAATAATTTTCAGATACATTATGAAGAGTTTAAGGCAATGGGCAGTGGCACTTGCACCTGGAAATGAAGGAGAGGCAGCGTTGGAGAGCTGAGAGGACTCCTTGTTACGTGCATATGTTGAACATTATGTAACAACACTGAAAAAATGTTGAGCAAAAAATAAAATAAAAAAATGTTGAGAAAAAAATAAAATGTTAAAAGTACTTTAAAAATAGAAAAAATGTTGAGCATAAAAAAAATTAAGAAAAAAATATTGAGCAAAAAAATATTGATAATAAAATAGTACCTTAAAAATAGAAAAAAAAGTTTAGCAAAAAAATGTTGAGAAAAAAAATGAAGAAAGTAGAAAAAAATGTTTGATTAAAAAAAAAGATAAAAAATAGAAGGATCAAATTGGTGATTTGATTAATTAAACAGCTTCTAGAAAAATCATGGTCTAGATTTGAAAAAAAAAAATTCCTTAAAGTTATTTTTGAAAATATTTTTGGTTAATGTGGCTTTTGATATTATTTTTGGTTTTTTTGACTATTAATGAAAAAATCCCATTAAATTAAAGTTATATTTTAAATAATTTAATTTAATTTTTATTAGTAATTGTCTAAATTATTTAATGTTTATATAATAATGAATGCAGACCGTTTTGTAATTTTACTTGTTCTCTCTCCTTTCTCCGGTATATATATATATATATATATATATATAAACAAGAAATTTAATTAATACAATAAGAGTATTAAATAAGTGTAATTTAAGGCAATGAAGATATTTTTTAAAAAAGAAATTGAATTTAAGATAATTTTTAATAGTAGTTATAAACTGAAATTAAAATAAAATATGAGATTGAAAGAAAAATATTAATAAACCTGCAGGTGAAGGTCAAGAAACATGTAAGTGAATGTCAATGAACTTACAGGTGCAAAGGTAGTGAACTTGTAGGTGAAGTTTAATAAATCTGCAAGTGAAAGTTAATGAATTTTGCAGTTGAATGTTAATAAACTTGCAAGTAATGAACTTATATGTTTTATTTTATGAACTTGCATCATTTAAATAATAAACCTATATTATTTAAATAATGAAACTAAATAAAAATATAAATAAAAATTTGTTTATTATAGTTAAAAAATAAAATTAATACTCCATATTCCACTGACATAACCATAGAGACATGAGTGATGATTGGCCTATAACAATTAATAAAATATTATTTATTATATTCACTTTGCAGCTGAGAGTTACATACACGGTTTTGATTTTAAGTTAATTACATTCTTCTTTAAGTCATTTTAAGCAACTAGCTTCTTGATGAAGCAGTACTGACAGTTCGATGCCTATATATATATATATATATATATATATATGAAAAATTCAAACACTTGCGCCCTTTTACAATTTTATCTCAATTTTTTAATTTTGGAAAAAATATTCAAATTTCATCAATTGTTGGCAATTTTAGCACAAATAAGTATTTGGTCAAAATTGAATAAAATATGCTAACGTGGCATCCATAAAATGTCAAATTTATCCTTTGTGTTGAAAAATCTATTAAGGTCTATTGGCGTAAAAAAGTCAAACGTTTACGACTTTTGACAATTTTATCCCATTTTTTATTTTGAAAAATATTTCAATTTAGAATTATTTGATTAAAATTAAATAAAAAGTGTCGACTTGAAAATTAAAAATTAAATTTTCATGTGATAAATTTTCAAATTTATGCTAGACTATTATTCTAATAAAATCTTTAAAAATTATATATATGTGTAGTAAAATATGACAAATTTGTTTTGAATGTTAAAGTTAGATATTTTTAACTGCTTTCAAATAAATAATTATGAAATAATTAAAAATTTTGAATTATCTAGAGTAATAATTTTTTATATTAGAAATATTTTTAATTTTTTAAACGTATTATAATAAAAGTTATTTATGAATTTAACAATTTTTCAATAGTAAATATGATTCCTTTATTGCTATGTATGTATTTTTTTTATTTAATTTTTAATAAATAATTATTTTTATTATTAAATTGGCTAAATTAAAATATTTTATCAAAATTTAAAAATGGAAAAAATTGCCACAAATTTGAAACGTTTGGATTTTTTTTTATACCAATAGACCATTATTAGATTTAGAAAAATGAAAAGGGTAAATTTGACATTTTATAAGATGCCACATCAGCATTTTTATTTAATTTTGACAAAAAACCTATTTGTGCTAAAATTGCCAAAGCCTTTGAGCTGTTGGCCTGGTGGCCAAGGCTCAAAGGTGTGGTTGGGAGGTTGGGGGTTCAATTCCTCCACCAACCCCCCCCCCCCCACAAAATCCTAGGGACGTGTTTAAATGTTGAGCTATCCACCTAGGGCTAGTTAGATCCAGCCACGGGGTCGGTTCCGTTTAGAGGTTGAGGGTCAGATCCCCTCACCTCCCTGGCCAATAAATAAATAAATAAATAAAATTGCCAAACATTTGTCAAATCAAGACATTTTTGCCAAAATTAAAAGATTTGGATAAAATTGTAAAAAGTCACAAACATTTGGATTTTTTTGCATGAATAGGCATTTATATATAAAAGTAATATTAAATTAATTAAAATATAATTTTAATTTGATAGAAAGTCTATTTCCTATTTTAATTAGGTTAATTTCTATTTTATCTCTAATAAAAAAATTAAATTAACTAAAATATAATTCTAATTTAATTGAAATTAGGTTTCCTATTTTAATTAGGTTAACTTCTATTTTATCTCTAACAAAATTAAATTAAATTAATTATAATTTAATTTAAAATATATTTCCTATTCTAATTAGGTTAATTTCTATTTTTTCTCTAATAAAAATAAAATTAATTAATATATAATTCTAATTTAATTGAAAGTATGTTTCCTATAATTTCTATTTTATCTCTAGCAAAATTAAATTAATTAAAATTTTAGTGATAATTTTGTTAAAAATATATATTTTCTATTTTAATCAGGTCTACATATATTTTATCTAATATAAATCAAATTAGACAACATAATTTTATAAGTCTTATTATATTAAATTTAATAAGTAAATATTAAAATCAAAATTAATACATTTTATGAAAATAGGAAAAGTATATAATTTGTATTAAAAGTAGATATTTTATAAATTAAATATTAATAAATAAAAAATAGAGCATATAATTTGTTTGAAAATATATTTGTAAGAAAAGTAGTATAATTATTGTTTTTAGATATTTTTATAAAATTTAGCAAAAAAGAGTTAAAATTAAATTAATTAATATTTATAATTTAATTATTAGTTGAACTTAAAAAATGACGTCAAATTAATTTTTGTGTAAATAAAAGTATTAATATTAAAAATATTGAAAAAATAAAGTATCATAGCTCAAATAAAAATTTACTAAAATTGTAATAAATTATAGGGATTTTTTCATACATACCCCAAACCAAAAGCAAAACAACAAAAGTACCCCAAGTTTTCTTAATTTACACGCATGCCCTCTTAGCAAATTTTAATTACACGAATACCCCATCTTCTCCCTCACCTCAAAACACGCTTCTACCCCAGCTCTAATGCCTCTCTTTCAGCTCAAAAACATGTCCCTCACCCTTCTGCCTCACCTGTAATCACTCTACATTAGATCAAAACTGATTTCTTCTCTAAAAGACTAAATCGAATCTATTCTTTTCTCCAAAAAACATAGATATCATTCTTCAAAAATCCAACAAAAAAATCCTTGATTTATTCAAAAATGAACCTTCATTAATTTCTTGTAAAACCAAGCTCAACTCTGCCTCCCTCACATCAACCACCATTATCAATCTCTT
>CATIWK010318585.1:0-12819 GCA_949634005.1 Mallotus japonicus | reverse complement strand
AATCCTCCAAACTCGCAAGATAAACAGATGCTTTGATGGGTACATCATTAAATGGTGCACCGTTTATTTTGTAGAGTCCTTGTCAAGCTGGTCCTTGGAGCATGGTCTTTTTTGAAACCTGGTCTTTGACAACATAGTGATCATCATGGAATTCAAAAAAACATTTATTGTCTTTGCAAAATTTTTGTACAAATAATAATCGTTTAGTGATTTGTGGAACATGCAAAACATTGTGTAAGTGAAGTGATTTATAGGGAGAAGGGATAATACCCGAACCAACATTAGAAATAGCTAAGCCTTGCCCATTACATATAATAAGATTTTGTTTACCTTGAAATTCATTTACAACGCTGAGAGATGTCAAGTCTGGGGGTGACATGATGAGTCCCTGTTTCTGGATAGCATGAAGATGGAGCAACAGAAGATGTCGGCAAAATTGAACCTTGAGAAGAAACATCTGTGAAATTAGCTTGGTACCTTGGCATGGAAAAATTATTCCGGAAGGATGATTGGCCAGACCGACCTCGAGCAGTGTAATTAGGATCAAACCGTCTTCGACAAGTCATTACAGAGTGGTTATTCATCCTGCAAATCTGACAAGAAGTTGGAGTAAAACCACGTCAACCACCACGTTGGCCTTGTCTACCTCGGTTATTAGAAGAAAAGGTTCGAGGTTGGAAATCATCATTAGCCGAATTGGAATGTTGGACAATGTTGGCAACAGGAACCGTGGGTTGTTGAGAGTTCAAGAGGAGCTCATATGCCACAAGTTGGCCATGGAGCTCATGGAAGGAAGCAGCTTCACTACGCTGCTGCAAGGCTGCAATGATCCCATTATATTCAACACCAAGTTTGCGAAAAATAATGGCGTTGAATTCAGATGATGAAATTGGCTGTCCTGCAAGTGTCAAAGCATCAGCGATAGCTTTGGCTTTGTATAAATATTGAGAAACAGATAGATCGACTTTGGATAAATTGTGGAGTTTAATGTGTAATTGGGTCCTTTGAGCATGGCTAATAACACCATATGCAGTGGCTAGAGCATGCCACACCTCTGCGGAAGATTGCAATCCAATGAGTTGGGGATAAATTTCTTCGGTAATAGAGAATAAAAGCCAAAAGAATAAGAGTTGATCTTTGTTAAACCATGTGATGTAGGCAGGATTAGGGATAGGTTGATTTGTTGTAGAATCAATTATTTCTTTGGGTGGAGAAGGTTCAGTCCCATTAGCAATACCATGAAGGTTGTAATAATTGAAAGGAGGTGTGAACTGAAGTTTCCATGGGATGTAATTGCAAGAGTTTAATTTTATGGAGAAGGACTGTTGTACATGAGAAGTAACAAAGGTTGAAGGTGAAGAAATGGCGCTGACAAGATTGAGAGCTGTCATTGCTGAAGAAAAAGAAGAAAGAGGAGGAAGAGGAGGAAGTTTGAGAAGTCATCGTTTGATTGCTCTGATTTCAACTCAAAATATGCAATGAAGGATAGTTTTGTATAGCATTATGTGAATGAATATATAACAAAAAGTGAGTAATCAGCTGTAACAAACATACATAGCTGATAGACAATATAACTGAAATATGTTTACAAGAGTTCTAAGTACAATAGAAGTCTATAGTGTTGATACCTATTAACTCCAGAGAAGGAGGTGGACAGATTAGGTGTTTGAATTCCAGGCAAGTCCGACCAATACACCTATACTTCAGGTAAACTAGCCATAAGAGAGCTATAAACTGAAGACACCTTCATGAAAATTATAGATTTATCAAAAAATATTTTTATTTGGAAATAAAAGCTATAAAATAAGGCTTGAGGACCACCGTTGGCCTGGCCAAAGATGGCCAATGGTAGCCCCACCGTCATACAATTCTGAGAGCCCTTTTTTTTTCCCTCTTTAGAGGGAATTGCCAAGTCTGCTTTTTTTTTTTTTAATAAATTTTCGAAGTCTGTTTTTTTTTTTTTGAGAATAATTTTCGAAGTCTGTTTACTGCTATCAATTTATAATATTGTAATATACTACATGGTAGATACAGGGTGTTTACATTATAGTTCTTGTTGTAATTTTTCATTTAAGAATAAATTCAAAAGCAGTTGAGTTCCCTGAACATTATCATTATTCACTTGCTATGTGCTATAACAGCCTGCTAATCAATACAAAACGGTTACATGGCAAAGTGGGTGGCGAATACCCTGCAGAACATAATTGCCTTCTCATGTGCAGTTACAAGAGCTCAGGAAAGTAGCTGGAGAATTTAGTCTCTGAAAACAGTAGTTACAAGAGTTCAGGAAAGTAGCTGGAGAATTTAGTCTCTGAAAACAGCAGTTAGAACATATTACATTAAACAGTTAGTTGCTAATGAAATGAAGATAACAAGTAAATATCAAGTTCCTGCTTCCTTATGGCACAACTTTAAATAGTTAAAAGAAAAAAATTCGTAAAATCACAAGACTTTAAAGCCCTATTTTCTCCACCTGCTTCAACGAAAAAGAATATAAGTAGAGACAAACTTCCACAGTTGCTTTCCTTTTTTTTTTTTTTTTTGGATGAGGAATTACTTTGAATCTCAGCATGTTGAATCTCGCTGAGTTCTGTTGTTGTACAACAAATTCAGTTTCCTGAATGACATCGATCCCATTCAAACTGAAACTGCCAAGATCTGTTCTATACAACACAGTCAGCTCCTTTATGAATTTGAAAGTGTTTAAACACAACAGGCAAGTGCGCATGGACTCGCTAAAAATGTGGAGACAATGAGGTGATACAAGTAGTTTGCCTGGTTAAATTAGTTTTCCTATTTTGCTGTGCAAAACTCACCATCGCCAAAACACTTCCATGAACTAGTTAAATAATTGAAGAAAAACACAACCTTAACTCTTATCCTTTTTTTCAAATAGCTGTTGCTGTGGGCCTGAAACAATCAATATTACATAATCTGACCGATCTTATCATGTCTCCAAACCTGCACCATAATCAACAATTAACAACAAAAATTTGGCAAGCATGTGCGACCAAATAAGCACAAAGAAGAAACATTAAGAAGACACGAAGTAATTTTATTTGGCTGAGAAGAAGATAGCAAAAGCGGAAAAAAGTCAGGGCACTTGCCTATCAATGCTGTTCCTTGCTTTGTCATGGTGATCTGAGCTATTGTTCTCTTTCCTTGCTTTTCCAGGGTGGTCTGAGCTATTATTCTCTTTCCCTGCTTTTTCAGGTTGGTCTGAGCTATTTGTCTCTTTCTCATTGCGATCCACACTTTTTCTTGATTTATCTCTCCTATCAATGCTGATTCTTGACTTCTCTCTATGGTCTGCACTTATCCTAGGCTTTTCTCTTTGTTCAATACTCTGTCTGATTTTGTCTCTCTGATCTATACTTGGTCTAGAAGCCTCTCTAACATCTGTGCTCTTCCGGGGATTCACTGTTTGATCCCTGATTGGCCCAGAACAATTTCTAAGATGTGATCTCTCAATGGCTGATATGAACTTCTTTAGATGCTTTATGTATTGTGGATAAAGCTCCAAATCACAATGATTTCCTCCCTTCACCCACAACGGTTCGTATTTTTCTTTACAAAGGTCCCAAAGCTGTTTACCATGTGTCCAATCCACAACATCATCAGCAGTTCCCTGCAGGAGAGATAAACAGATAGCAAACAGCCCAGGAGTTGAGCATAAGCCTGAAAATTTCTCAAAATTCTTTTTATATTTTAGCCAAATTCTTCCAAATATTTAATGCCAGTAAATTATGATGGTTCAAAATAATAATCATTCGGATAATGAAAAAGCTAGCTTGCTATTTATAGCAACAAATCTTAATAAATTTCAAAGCTAATAAGAATATGTACACACTAAGCCCTAAACATTTAAAACAAATCAAAAGAAATTACACATCTCAAAGATGTACACATTATGCTGTACACCAAATGCAATAAAAGGTCCAGTATATGCAGGGCTCATCTGCTACTAAATGACAAGGTATCACTGGATAAACTTAAACAACACAAATTGATGCATAAAATGCTGATTTTAGTGAGTCACTAATATTTTGTGTCCAAAGTTCAGTCTAAGATTTTGGGACCATCTTGATTTTCCATAATGTTTATGTCACTAACTAGCAACTAACCTGAGAATATAAGTTTACAAATTATACATGTTTTAAAATGAAAGTAAATTGCAATCCACATCTAGATTTACAAGCAGAATGCATTTTCTAGTGAGAATTTTCTCCCCAATCATCTGTATGCCATGACTCGGGGGAAAGTTGGGCTTTTTATTTCTTTTGGTTGGGGGGGAGGGGAGCACTTATTCATGAGGTTTATCCAAGTTAAATATGAAACTTCCACAACCCCCATTTATTAGTGTATAAAAGGGCAGGTGTATGTCTGAATCCAACTAAATAGATCCTTATATGATTTCTTTCCTCCCTCTCAGACAACATCACCTAACTGGGACACTCTTTTCTTGATACTTACTAAACCTACAATTGGAAAATAGATATGTGAAATTCAGAAAGTAAGATCTTTGCATATTTGCTTTCATTTCAGACAGAATATCCCCTAGTTGGTACACTTTGCCTGATACTTATTAAACCTTCAACAACTAAAAAGCAAATATGCAATACTCAGAAAGCAAGTAAAAAATATTGTCTGCAAAAGTTCATAATCTTAAGAGTTCCATTGTGCACAATGAGTTTCGCAAGGTGCAAGATGTAGCTTGCAATTGCTTCATGGAGAAATAACAACATCACTGCATGGCAGCATGCGTAGATACATAACTCACTTAAACAAGTAGTATACTAAGTCAGAGACCTGCCTTTATACACTTTATCACAAGACAGCAAGCACTCTGTAGAATTGACCTTATAAGGCTCTATTGGCTTAATCATGCCTATCACTAGGCTTTTCCCACTAAAAAGTGGGTATGGAGCTCAATGCACTAGCAAAGCATAATTTATAAACATCTCACAAACTTTAACCATCATTTTCAATTATCTTTCTTGAAAAAAGATTATAACCACTTACATGTATTACCAATACTGGGCAATTGACCATTGGTATTTTATCGACATTCTGCACCATATAAAAAAAAAAAAAAAGAGCAATTAACATATAGTAACTGTCTCAAAAAATGGAAACATAATGATTAAAAAAATTACCTTGTAAATGTCAAACCAATATGTTCGCTTCACCGGATACATAACTCGAAGGCCAGAAGCAATTGGACTATGTAAAACCACAGCTCTCAACTTCAGCAATCGAGTCGCCACATCTAGAGTAGGCCCACTTCCAACTGATTGACCATACAAGATAATATCTTCTTCCTTCACACCATATCTCTCTTCAAGACACCTATATGCAGCTTCTATATCAGCATATGTATTCTGCTCCGATGGCTGCCCAAAAAAAAAAAAAAAAAAAAAAAAGAAGTAAACAAAAACTCAGCTACCTTCTAAAAGACCTTCAGAGGAACCATTTTTACAAGTAAATCCATTACTCTATTAAAATTATATAAAATTGAGATCTAAATCATAATGCCTTAAAAACAAAAACTCCTCTAATTCATCAAATCCACTATGACCAAATCAGTTCATCTACTCAAAGATTTCTATAACACAAAAATGTGGCATGATTTACTCCAAACAATTCCAATAAAAAAAAAATCCAAAATTTCCATTTTCTTCACTTTCTTTTAAATTTCTTTCAAGTCGCCAAACAAAAACAGTATCTTTTTCTCAAGAAATACACTATACCTTTCCACTAGACCGTCCATATCCACTGTAATCATACCTGCAACAACAAAAAAATAAAATAAATAAAAAAAAAACATATATATCACAAAACACATCAATTACAAAGTGAATGGTAACTGAACAGGAAGAGGTAGTGAGTAATTAACTGACCCCATCAAATTGACCCTTAGATGCAAACTGAGCTCATGAAACAAATCATACATCTGTCCAAGATCAGCTGCATTTCCATGAGAATATAGCACTGTTAAATTAGCTGCTGGATTCTTGAAATAAACTGCTACTATATTATTTCCTCTCTTTGTATCTATCCTTAAAACGTCGACGTTTTCTCTTGTCCCTATTCCAACTATCATTTGCTTCCCGCTTGCTTCGTCCATCGCCACCTCGTACGACGGCGGACTTGGCGGAAAAAAAGCAAACTTCGCCGCCATCGTCGACGTTACTGCTCCCATTATTTTTCGCACGCACAGAAACCAGAAATTTACAGCTCGTTATAGATTTAAGGTTTTTTTTTTTAAAAAAAAAAAAAGCAAAGTCACATGAAGAGTAACACTTTAAACGCTCGTTTTTTTTTGGGAGGAGCGGCGGTGGAGGAGGATAACGAGGAGAGTGAGGCGGAGGCCGTGACGGAGGAGAGTACTCCGGCGAGGAAAAGGAAGGATGGGGGAGGATGCACGTGTAAATATGTAATGATGGGAAAAGGTGAGATTTGGAAATTTATTCAGAGAGTGAAAAGCGGAAGGACACGTGTAGGTGTAGGGATGGTTTGACCGGTGACCGGCTGCGTTGTATAATTTTTTTTCTTTGGACAACATTTTTTGTCCTAAAATTTTTGTTTTTTACTATTCCCTCTATCCCTTTTTAAACGTGGTTTAAGGATCATGTACATAAATTAAGAAATATAATTAATATATGTATAAAATATTATATTACTCTTATAATAATTTTTTCAACTAATTATTAGTTATGCATAGAGTTTCAAAAGAAATAGATATTTATTTAATTAATTCTTTCATATTAAATAAAGGTGAAATATAAAAAAATTATTTAAAATGCATTGATAACTTAAAACGTCAATTGTTTAGGAACAAAAATAGACTCCTAAAACGTCAATTATTTAGGAACAAAGAGAGTATAATACTACAATTTTTTTATAATTAACTTCTGTAAATTAATTGTTATACGAATTTATGTAATTATGATAAAAATCAAATAATAAAATAAGTAATAAATAACTAAATAAAAATATTATACTAAAAAAAACTAAATAAAAATATTATTTAATTGAGATATTAAAAATATAATATTTTTATATTTTAAGACTAAATTGTAAAAAAATTAATTTTAATAACTAACTAAAAAAATCTGTGAAGTTCTTATCTAATAGTCAAACATTTTAGATATTACGAGTGATTAGAAATTGAGTAACTACTTTCCCTTCCTCAGCTCCTCAAGTAAAATATCAATGTGAAAAAAAGAAAGAATTAACTAATGAAAATTAATTTAAAATCTATAGGATTTCATCATAAAATTTTTCTAGAAAATTTCAATGTAAAAAAAATGAAAAATGTTATTATTATTATTTTTGTTGTTATATGAATTACATGATTGCCTAATTTAATTTTTGTGTTATGCTAAGAGTGGATAAATAAGGCAAATGCTGGCATATGGTTGTGAACTTTGCTGTTTTAAGCAAAACAAACAATAAAAAAAGTTAAAAAGGGTGTTATTGATGGTTTTTGTTATAGATGATGAGATTTTATGGACTTATCCGCCATTGATAAAGCTTGAAACTCTTGACTTTTATGGAAATTTTTTGGTATATGTTGTTGGTATATTTTCTTGTTTTTGACAAGTTCTTTATCACATGTTTTGTGTTAAATGTCTTGTTGGAATTACATTTATGGCATTTTTTTACTGGTAATTTGGTCATCTTAAATTTATATATTCCAGTAAATTTATGTAAATTGAGATTATAAAAATTTAATTTAATTAATTTTATTGTATTTAAAATTAATGTGATAAATAAATAAATTTTTAAAATGAATTTGTATGTATATTAATATGTTTTTTTTTTAGTATATCAGAGACTAACTCACATGTAGAAATTCAAATTATAAATTTTTTATAATTTTAATGAATGAAATATTGATTACATTATTTTTACTTGGTTGTATATTAATATAAATTATTGCTCTATATATATATATATATTATGTATTAAATTATTAAATAAAATTGTTCAAAAAAATTATTAAATATAATATATACAAAACAAGTAAAATTTTTTTATAAAAGAAATTCAATTCCCTGTCTGTTAAAGCATCCACCATCAATAAAAGAATTCAATTCCCATCATGAAATGCTTGACTACATCTATTTGTGTACTGCAGTTTCAACATCAAAGAGCAAACTTGGTCAAACATTGTAGCAGATGCCACCAATCTAAGCAGAATGAGTCTTTGAAAAGTGACGATACCTTTTTTTTCTTCTTCAGTTTTTGCCTTCTATCATGAAGTCGTCCACATTTATTGAAATCTTGATTATCCATGATTCATACGTTTTCAACTATATTCAAACTTTTGGAAAAACAAAAAAGTCCTCAATCCAAAACTTTAAAGCATCCTCGTATTAATGGCCATCAGAAAATTTTGTCAATCCTCTTAAATTTTAAAGTAAGAGATAATTGTTTTTGAAATAGGAATAAATTAATTTTATAAATTTATTAAAATAAATGATTATGCTAAAAATCATATGTTAGATTTGGAAGAATCTTAATAGTAAGACTTTTTTTTTTTAAGGAAGATAATGCATTAAACAGAGTTCTCATAAGCTAAAATAGAAATAAAAAAGTTACGAGGTGAAATCCAATCCTGAACACCATTCGTAGATACCGCAGTTTAAGCGCAAGCATGGACTGCAACATTTGCCGATCTACAAACAAATCTAAGTTGCACATTTCTAAAGTGCTTCAATAAATTATTACATTCATCAATAACTAAACCAACAAGAGAACAAAAAATGGGATTACGAAAAGCGTGCTCCACCTGTAAACTATATAATTTCACAATGCAGTTGTCCAAACCAAGTGACTTAAGCCAACTAAAAGCTTCCTTAATGCTAGCAGCTTCTACTTCATGTGGGGTGAGATGATAAGGGAGCTTTTCTACTTTCACACACACAAATTGTCCCAAAGAGACTCGTAAGATGCAACCAAAGCCTCACATGCTAGATCTTGAAGAGATAGCTGCATCCACATTGAGTTTTAAAGGATGTGCAGTTGGTTTGGTCCAAATTAAGTCACCCTCATCCTAAAAGGAGGAAGACTGGATAGCAACAGAAGGATGCATTTGTGCATTACGCCAGTTGCAAAGAGAATGGCCCGCAAAATTCAGAATATGATCTGTTGAAAATGACTGTCCTATCCAAACCTTACTATTTCTATTGAGCCACAAGCCATAACAAATTGAAACAAAAACAGTTGCATCATCCAAAGAAAGATGAGAAAGAATTGTATCCAAAACGAACAAAATCGATGAATTGGGATCACGAGACACATCAAACCCGATTAGAGACCAACATTCCACAGCCAGATAGCATGAAAACAAAACATGAATGGTAGACTCAGAAGTTACATCACAAACAGGGAAGCTTCCGTCAATAGGCACCCATTTAGATCGCAAAGCACACCTTTTAGGAAGGTAATCACAAGCACAACACCACATAAAGTTTTTGATTTTAATTGAAACTTTTATCTTTCAAATAGTCTGCCATACCTTATTAGTATTATCATGAAGTTCACCAATAATCAACCTATAACAGTTTCTGACTGAGAAACAACCATTAGTCGAAGGATTCCAAAACTAGTTATCATAACCCACTCAAGTATTTAGTGGAATTCGAAGGATGGAGGTATCATTTTCCACATTAAATAAATCTCTAATAAGATCCTTATCTGAGTGTTGGAGTCTTGAGACAAAAAGATTGTGAACTTTTGTATTAATGAGATCATCTGGACAATGAGAAGACATATAACCATTATTTGAATAATAATAATAAGACTTACATGTAGGATAATCCATATAGCATTTATTAAACATTAAAAAAAAATATAACTAACAACTACTCATATCAGCTGATAGAAGGTGTTTTCATTTAAACAACGTTTTGAGTTTGAGCAGCAGTGTATATAATTGCGTTATATAGTTGTTAGGAGACTTTTGTCATCCTTATGGTTTTACTCTAGTTGAACTAGATTTTTTAGAGTGTAATAAACTTGACTAGTAGTGTGTTGATCATTTACACGATTAATGTGCAATTACACATGTTTTTACCTTAACAAATCAATTTTAATTCACTAATCTGTGTGTTTAAGTGTATATACAAGGCAGGTAATTGTTGGTGATCATTTGGAGGCAAGAAACTTAAATTTTTTAAGATTCTAGCACTCCTCACGAGCCCTCATATGATCGTGATCAAGTGCTCCACGACCATGAGCCAAGGATGTTTTAGTTTTGTAAAGTTACGATGGTCCTAATGAGCATTCCCATGATCGTGAGGATGCTTCACCCACTCATGATCATCAAAACCTCTAAAAGCACTAGTCCACAGTATTCCTCATGATCGTGAGGACACCCAGTCCACTTGTGACCGTTAAGGGTTTTCAAGAGAATAATCTTCCAATGGTCCTCACAATCAACCTCGCGATTGTGGTCATATAAGGCTAGCTCGTAATCATAAGTGACACAATAGAAGTTTTTTTCAGTCCTCCTCACGACGATTCCACGATCGTGAGCATATCAGCCATAATTGTTTAATTGAGCAAATAATTTTCTGCAAAAGATGAAACTTCATTTAATGAAGAAGGAGGAGGCTTGGGAT
This sequence comes from Mallotus japonicus, assembly GCA_949634005.1. Taxonomy (NCBI): domain Eukaryota; kingdom Viridiplantae; phylum Streptophyta; class Magnoliopsida; order Malpighiales; family Euphorbiaceae; genus Mallotus; species Mallotus japonicus. The sequence goes on along the minus strand of CATIWK010318585.1, from coordinate 2,188 downwards.
GAATTTAATACTTCTCAACAACCATTTTTACTCTCTAAGTATAAAAATAAGTTTGGAACTTCATTATTTAAAGCTAGAGAGTTTGGTAATCCATTAAATCCTTTGATGCCTACTTTATTCAAAAGCATTAATTGTTTTTCTTTTGTATTCAATTAATAGTACTTTGATAAATTCTTTGAGAGTTTAGGTATGTCTGAATAGAGTTAGGAATTCTTGTCTTCTACTTTTTCTTGGCTTAGGAAAAAGAGAAATAAGGATCCTCTCTAAGAAATTAGTTCAAGTGTGATCCACAAAACACTTGGGAATTTAGGTCATGGTTAAAGTTAAGCCAAAAAAAGTTTAAGTTTAATAAGTTTGAGTTGTGTCTCAAAAACTCAATTGTAATCAATCTAATGTAATAAATGTTAGCATAGATGTGCCCTAGTGCCATTCTTGTAATGTAAACGACATTGTAAATTATCCTTAATAGCAATAAGATATTCATTTAAATAAAGTGTTTGTTTATTTGAGTATTTACCCTTTAGCATTATGTTAAATAAATTTATTATCAAGAGTTGATAATATGAGTTACAAATTTATTTAAGTACATATGCTATAATATGTTCATAGTCGTGTAATTAATATTTGGGTAATATTAATTAGACTATCACCTCTGTTTATTTTCCGTGATTAGTATGTGATACGAATAGTGAGAGGTAGTGAGTCTCATGCTACTTAATATAAGATATCGGAATAGACATGTGGATACTCATGTGATGGGTGAATCGAACTGTGACGTTAGATTAATGATCGCATGGATATTCACTTATAGTTAATGATCATGATCTAGGTCATAATGGTGCATATAGTCCTTTGACTTGAGGCGACACGGTCATCCACATTTGAAGAGTTCGAGTTTGCTACTGCTTACATACTTATGTTAACCACACATGGGTATATGGCGTTTGGTGGCTCTAGATAGTCACATGTAGGGATGAGTGTTCGACTAAGATGGAATTCATTACCTGGAGTGAACCGGGATAAGATCTAGAACCATCTAAGTCTTTTCTTGATGAATGAGTTCCTGGCCAGGACAAACATAACAGACTGAAGGAGTTTCAGTACTAAAAGAGTTTCTAGTATTTGTTATATTTTATCAAGAATAGAATTTGAGATGAGTTTAAGTGATATAGCTATTAGAGTTTGACTAATCCTTGACTCCAGGCTACGTTGGGATCTTTTAATGAAGGGATTTTAGTGCACGTTAATTATGACCAAAGGGTTCGTATGAATTAATATATACATCCATATCTAATTGGATAGTTGTGATATCGATGCTAGGGGTCACTCACAACTTATGAGAACTAAATGTGAATAATTAGGATTTTCACATTTAGACTTGAAAAGAGTTTCAAATAATATCAAGTGTTGATATTATCTTCTCATTACCAATTAGACATGGACCTAGTAAATCACACCTAAAAAGTTTTGACAAATCTCTAAGTATATTAATCTAATTATTGATTAAAGGGTTTAATCAATTAATTAAGATTGGTGAAATTTGATTTATACTTAATGCAATGATTCTAGCATATCATGAAATCTAATTTCAAAGAAATGTTTTATTATTAATTTGTGCTTAATTAATATGAGATATTAATTGAGATATTAAATTAATAATGTATATATATTTGTTTCTTAATTAATTGGGTTAATGACCTAAAAGTGTTTTGGGCTAGAGATTAAACCAATTAATTGACAAAGCCCATATGCATTGTTAAGTCGACTTGTTATGATGGAATGGGTTTTGGGTCAAGAGTTGACCTATTGCTATAGCCCATGTCCATTTGATGATATATTTGATTTTCATTAAATCAAATATTATTAAGAAATTAATTAAAAAATATATATGAGTCAATAATGATGTAGAGAATTGAAATCTCTATATCCTCCACTAATTTTGGACATTAGTGACTTATATGATGGTTAATTAATCATGACATGTGGGACAAGGGTGATGTCACCTTTCACTTAGCTAATCTCTTAACCAATTACATCTAAAAGAGTTTAGACATTAATTGGGTTGGTAGAGATGGGAAAAACGTGGGAAGCAAATAAGGAAAGAAAAGAAACAAACATATATACAATTGATAACCTTAAGAAAGCTTTTGTTGAGATCAAGTGAGAGTGCAAGCTTGAGAGGTCAACA
>CATIWK010318570.1:0-13191 GCA_949634005.1 Mallotus japonicus | reverse complement strand
AAAACGTTAAAACGCGCTTAGAACAAGAACAACCGCGATTCATCGAAAGTGAAGTGAGAAGAGCAATACAATTCATTCAAATTCTTTATCGATCTAATTCGTTTGCAGGTTCGTTCTTTTGTTGTTGGGTTTGTTAGATCTGTTTTTGTTTTTTTTTTTTTGAGAAAAAAGGATTTTGATTTCATTAGATGATGAATGCGATTTCCCATTGTCAAATTTTATCCTTTTTTTCATGTTTTCTTTATAGGATTTGATTTTTTTTGGTGGGTTTATGTTTGTTTCTTGATTATTGATCTCTTTTTGTTTTGTAATTGGAATTTTGATTTCGTGGAGATCTAAAGGTATATGCTTTTTGGGCTTTGATTTGTATTGTTATTGATCTTGTTATTTGGGGTGTTATGTTTAATGGGTATTTGAAAAGTTCTATTTTTTTTAATGGGGAGTGGAATTTTCGAGTAATTTTAGGTTTTCAATTGTTAATGTGCAATATGATGTGAATTTGTGTTTAGTTTCTTATGGTTTTTCATTCTTTTTCTAATTTTTTTGTCGGGTTGCTGTCATGCTACACAAAGCATAAAATTTTGATTCTGTAATGATTTGTGTGAGAAATTCATGGGGAAGGATATTTTTCTTAATTGTTTATGTAGTGTGATTATATGTTTTTTTTTTCTACGAATAGCCAGTTTTTTATTTGTATTTTATAGCATTTTTGCTTGCAGCACAGAAATAAATTTGATTGGTTGTATTGCAACCTTTTTGTTGATGAAATTTAATTGCATTGCAATCTTTTTATTGTTGCTTATCTGGTGATTTTCTTTTTGTTTGAATAGACATGGAAACACCATTGACATTTTTCTCTGTCAGCGCCGCATTTGATATATTTTTATTTTTCCTATCATCTTTGATTCTCTATTGGTTGTTAAAAATTGTTTTGGTAAATTCAGTGTGACGCAAACACGATTCCCAGATTTTTGTCCTGGCCATTAAACATTGCTTAACTGGGTGCTGTACTTCCGGAGTAGTTATAATGCATCTTCTGTTGTATGGTATGTATTAAATGTATGGTCTTGCTACAGTGATAAAATTTATCTGCATTGCAATTAGATAGAGGTTGCAAATTTTCTTTGGCTGCTTGTAGCATGCTTTTCTGGTTCTGGAATATCTTTGATGGTTTGTTATCAGTCTTCGATTTAAGTATTGACTGTTAGTTGAGTTGCATTTGTTCTGTATATTCTCCCTCTGATTTATTAAGCAGTAACAATTAATTTTTGTTTTTGTTTTTGCTTGTTTCATGTTAGTTCAGAAAGATGTCTCCAGCATTAAAATCCAAGAGTAAGTCCAAGGATAAGGGCTCTGCAAAGGCTGCTAAGGAACAGCAAAAGGCATCTAGTAAGGCTTCTGGGTCTACCAATACTGTAAGTGGTAGTCCTGCAAGTGCTTATAATCCCTTATCTGGGACATTTCATACTTTAGAGATACCATCAGCTGCTTCTTCTCCACCTTTTCATGACAATGGTCGTTTCAAAAATATAGATGACACAGAGGAGCATTCCAGTAGTCCACATGGAACTGTTTCTGAATATGATTCAGTTTCAAATAATGGGAGTTGCTCTGGTGAATCAGAAGATCCAAAAGAGAAGATAACCAATTCTACCCGGCAGGAAAATGTTCCTGGTTTAGACAATGAGAAGCGAGAGAAGATTCGGTTGAAGAATGAGAAGAAGCACCAGCGTCAGAGGGAGAGGCGGGCGCAAGAGTTGCATGAGCGTTGCAGTGGATTTTTGATGTCAAGAAAACTAGAATCCCTTGCGCAGCAGCTTGTGGCGATGGGATTTTCCCATGAACGGGCAATCTTGGCTCTTTCTTTGAATGATGGTAAGGTAGAACAATCAGTAAACTGGCTTTTTGAGGGGAATGAAGAGGAAGCTCGTAACAAGGATACTAAACAAGGAAGCAGTTGTAACTTAAAAATAGATATTAGTTATGAGCTTGCTCGCATCTCAGCAATGGAGTTTAGGTACAAATGCTCAAAGCAAGAGGTTGAACGAGCTGTTGTTGCTTGTGAAGGTGATCTTGCAAAGGCAGAAGAGATCCTACTAACACAAAAGCAGGAGCCACCTGCCACTCCAACTCCTGATGAGGTTGTTGATGCCAATAATCTGAAGAGAACACAAGAAAAGCCCACACCATCAGCTTCAATCACAATACAACAGAGAAGAAATGAACGGGATTTTAACTACGCCAAAATGGCAGTTTCATTGCCAACATCTTCAGAACCTGGGAGTCGAAATTTGCAGTCTTTGAATCAACCAAAGTCACTTGTGGAAAAGAGGTGGCCAGCAGGATCAAGTTCTTCTTTTCCAACAGCTATGCTACCATCTATGCAGGTGATAACTCCATCAGCAAAATTGGAGGCCCGGCTTGGTGTTTCTGGAAATGAAGGGAAAAATCATCAGCAAATACTGAGGGAACCAGTAATTATGATTCAGCGTCCCCAATCTATAAATGCCAAGCAAAATCAAGTCCCTAGCACTACTGCCTCTCCTGCCGTAGCAGCTGGATGGTATTCAAGTAATTTACCGGGTATTGAAAGTGTAAGGTCTAATGGGATGTCAATTCCAAATCAGAGCACTGGTGGCCTTGGTTTAGTGAATCAGAGTTCAGATCAATTTTACCATCCAGCTTCATATAAAGAAAATTCATTCCTTTTTAGTGGCCCAGTGGATTCTGCTTCAGTGGGATTGGGAGGTTCATGGAGCACTGTGGGTAGAACTCCTTCACATGCAGTTCCATATGAGCCCCGGGTTTCGTATGGTGCAGTGAATGCATCTTCACCTTCGCTAACAGCTCCCTCTTCACTTGGTCTATTTACTGGTGTGGGGTCAGTAGGAAATTTAGATACAACATCACATGTGGACTGGAATTCTGGAGGCTTGATGCCGGAGTTTGACTACACCAGTGTAGATTGGACTCTGGATTCAAATCTTGCATCCGCCAAGCCTAGTGGATTGTGGCTGGGCTTGTCTTCATTATTGAGGAATACATCTGGCGCAAGGATGAACAGTATGTCGGGTATACGGGATGCTGGGGCAGCTAAGGAAACGGCTCCGTCTGCTGGTTTGCATGAGTGGACATCTCCATTTGCTGGGAAGGATATATTTAGCTTGCCTAGGCAGTTTGTAACTTCTCCATCTCCTTAGGACTAGGGATAGTACCTTGTAATAGGGGGGAGAAATGAAAGTAATGGGGCTGGTTTAGTGGGTGTTTGGATGCATGTTTGATGGTTATTTCTGGTTTTTCAGTCGTAATGCATCTACTAGTTTCTGGCTTTAATGTGCTTTTGCATTTCTTGACTACTTTCTCTATTTTTGCTTTTGCTCTTGCTTTACTCTTGAGGTTAGAGCTTAGCATTCTTTTGCCCGAACGAACGATCTGATGAAAGCGTGCCATCACAAAATATCAAATATGTGAACATATATTTACAGGCTTCTCCACGATAAAACTATTAAATGATTGTTTTGATTAATCAAGATCATTAACAATAATGGTATAAGCCAAAATGCATGGACAAAAACAACATTCGAAGTTCTGTGTGCCACTAAATCAATGTCTATCTAGAGCATGTCATGATTGGCAACCAGCTTCACTCCCCGATTTAGATCTTCGCAGTGTCTCAAATGAGGAGGAAGAGCACCAGCATCAACCTTCACAGTTGCCTGGCAATTGTACTTCGGAGGATAATGAAAACATGGGTCTATAGACAAGTCTCTCACACAAGATGGATTTGGGATCTTATCCTTATACGGCATCTTCAATATCCATGGCTTCAAACCTCCTATACCTTGAGCAACATACCCAAAAGTTGACCAAGCACTAGTCACTAAAACATCATTCAAACTCAGGAGATATATCTCAGCCCATGCTTTCATGTTGTGTGCATTATCACCGAAGTGTTGATACTCTTCATGGCTTGGCTGGTAAACTCCAATAACTTCACCTGTTGCAGTTGGTTTTGTCCAATACATGCTACTGAAATTTCCATAAAACTCGGAATATAATGATGTTACTAAAATAGCTTTTGATGTCTTATTCCTGGAAGGGGAATAAGCTTCAGGTTGTTGTGTTTCTACAGCTAGCAGGAGCTTTCTCTGTAAAGTACAATTTAGTACTTGATTGAAAACTGTTTGAAATGGTGTAGTTTCAGGATGAAATACTCTTATTTGGAGACCAACTCTTTCATCTGCCTTGGCAAGGTATGCATCAAAGAACCTGGTGATTAGACCCCATGCTTCATTTGAGGGATTGAATGGATAGCGACTCAAGTGATAGAAAAGGGTCTCTTTTTCAGGAAACAATTTACTTACCTCTTCCTTGTAAGATGGATTCTGGAAGAAGGAAGGTGCAAAATATTGGTCTGACAACATGAACAACCAATTGATTTTCCTGAGAAAAGCTTCAGTTTCGTCACAGTAAAATAGCTTCTTGTCAAGATCATAAGTGCTATGATCTAGATTAAGATATAGATGCGATGGAGGTGAGTCCATTGTCACATTTACGACTCCATTTTTTAGTATACTTCCAAAACTATGCGCATACCTCATTTTCACATGGTTCTTGAGAGGAAAAAGATTAGGCAATAACCATGAAGTATTAGGAAATGGTTCACAGAAAAGATCTGTCATGTCTGCTCCGTGATCAACAAGAAGCACTCTGTTTGTTAGGAGAGCATAGAGGAATGTTGCAGCCATGCTTATTATCCTGTTTCCCAAGCCGTTTGCTGGTATCCAGACTATGTAATTACACTTACTGCGACTGCTGCTTCGTCTAGCTTCAAGTCTTTTTATGGTTCTGTTGTAGGATTTGGTATAAGGTCCACATTGTCTATGAAGATTTTCGTACTTGCGTAGCTTAGAAAGGAGATAAGCAGAGGGTTTATAGGGTGAAGATTTTCGATACAGGATCGATTGGTACCGGCTTAAGCAAGATCTTTCATCTAATCCAGGAGCCGTGAGTCCATCAAGCAATTTGTCACTAGAAACTTGAGAAGAATAATTTCCTGAACCTGTTCCATTTCTGACTCCTCGAATTAAAGTTCCATTCAGCATTTTGTTATCAGGCTTGCTGGTAGATTCAGACGGAATGTTTCTTGAATCCAGTCCTACACCAACAATGGATTCTAAGGTTACATTTACAAGAATCTGACCTTCAGGACTGCTTTTAGCTACAATGGAATCATTTCTTGTTTCTGAATATGGGATTGAGAAAAAAAAAAAAAAAAAAAGATTACGAACTTGAAATTAATATAAAATTACTTAGCATCTATAACATACTTCAGCAGCAACTGAGAATCAAGCTGCAAGCAAATGGAATGCTACTTACTTGTTCTTAAAGCAGTACCGTTTTGAACATGTCTTCCAGAAACTTGAGTCAGATCAAACGTTAAGTTCCGATACAACATAGAAGCCATGATTGATACAGGAACAATTATGAGGCACACAACAAAGATTGCTGTGAATCTTTTAGAATCAAAACCCCACTTTTCCTTGTTGAACTGAAAGATTTCCATGCGTTCTATATATCTACTCTACCTGTAAACACTGAGTAAGTAAAGATGGTAGCTTTAGTAAATTTTCATCAGGGAATCAGAAACATTCAATTGTGGGTTTAGCTGGAAATTATTCTAATCATACCCATGAATTCAATATCATAAATTTAAAAAAATGACAAAAACCCATCAAAACATGCGCATAAAGTATCCATACCATGAAGAGATAATGTGTGCATACGCCAACACCCTGTTAAACTTGAGTTTTTGTAGGAGCTTTTCTCTACAAGAACTTTTCTATCTTCATCTTCTTGTTGAGCTTATTACAATCCTTTCATGTGCCATGGTCAAACTGTCAAAAAGCTATTATAAATGGAAGAGAAGATTGTGTGTATCCATGTAGTACATTTCTTTTAACTATATTCTCAAATGTCACCTAATATAGCATATCAGGAAGTTCAGTAAAAATCTCAAATTTCAGATCTTTTTCCCTTAATTATTCAGTCTATTTAACTCACATTATTTCAAGAACTTCCTTTTAAGCAGAAAATTGTTTAATACTTGTCTAAAATATATTATGAAGGATAAAAAAATTTTCCTACAATAAGCAATTAACACCTACCCTATGCTTTTCAACTAACGGCTGATAATACTGTACAAGAAGAAGAAGAAAAAAAAACCTTTTTTTTTTCCTTTTTGAAATCCCAATTATTAATTAAGTTTAAGTTAAAAAAAAAGAGGATGTGGGCTGTCATCCTCAGAAAAAATTCCAAAATTTTCATTTAATCCATAGTTTGGACTAAATACCAGTATTAGTCAAACATAACAGTCAAGTTAGCAGGTTTACAGAGATCGCCACTTTTCTCATACTAACCTTGATCAAATATGAGAGAAATATGCATGTATAGCAACATAAAAATATACATTTAGTGCATTGTTTGGACTAAATTTTTTATTTGATTAGATATCAATGTGTAAAAGCTCTAAGAAAATGTATGAAAAATAGAGGAGAAAGAGAACTCAATTACCACTCTTAATCTAGAGATGATAAGAACATGAAAAGTTGTTCATTAAAAAATCTTCCTTCCTTTATAAGGTAGTCAAGAATGCAATTAGTCACTTTGATTGAATCTAGGCTAGATCTTTTGTAGTGACCTGAGACTGATCACAATTAAATATTCTCAAATTGACTGTATGATCATGTGAACATTCTAAGAACTAAATAATAAACTTTTAAAATTCCAATGGTGGTGCACCATTACTAAAGTTGTTTATTACAATCAATTATATAGCAGTTGTTTCCATCAACTTATCCCTCTTCTTTGCATTAAACTCCAGCTTGATTTACGCCTAAGCAACTCAAGCCAAAGGTAACAACTGGGGTTAACCCCAACTTCTCGTTAGGATTGTAAAATTTTAAATTCGAACCTTAGTTGAAGCTAATAAATCAGAGAAAAAAAAAGTTAGTTAAAAATTATGTTCTATTGAAACGAGTACTAATATAAAATTATGGACAATTTTTCTCTCTGATTCAGTAGTTTAATGGTCTGAGTATCTGTATTTTTATTTATCTGTAGTACAAGAAATGGGATTAAAAAAATATCTACTTCCATTACAAAAGAAACTAGGAGACAAAAGCAGTGCACAGTCAAGTCTAAAAACTTAAAAACCTACTAGCTTGACGTTCACTCCATGCTGCCAACTAATAGAAATGAGAACATTAAATCAAGTTCATTCAACGTCTCATGGCTCTAGATTCTTGTCTGTTCTTTCTGAAAATATAGTTTTGAGGCTGACAAAATCAGAAACTCCATTCCAAGGTTAGCATATCTTAATAAGAAAAACTCAATTATCAATTTTGAAGCCACGCAAAGTTGACAACAGTATAATTACAGCTAGAATTGATCATATCCATGATCCAGCTTCAATCCCCAATTCTGCTCCTCATACAGGTTGATTTTTGACGTTTTCTGTATTTGGGATGCACTGAACCATGTGCAGAATCAAGGGCTTCCATCCCCAAAAGACCTTGAGCCACATAGCCAAAGCTTAACAAACCCTTGATATCAAACAATGGTCTTATAGAGCATTGGAGCTGTTTATTATGTTATTATCTACCATGTTTCTGAAGCAACAAGCAGAGACGGTTTCAAACTACTGAGCTGATTCTGGAAAGGAAACTCCTAGAGAAATAACCATGATGTAATAGGAAATGGCTGCAAAAGTTATCAGCTACTTGTTAGAAAAGTGGAAAATGTATAGTTCCCGAAGGCTTACAAGTAATCAAACAGTATATCAACATCTTTTGGTAATACTTATGCACATAGATTAAGTCCATCTTGAGTGAAGAAGTTGACAGTAAAAGATCTGCATCATTTGCAAAGACTTGAATTATGGTATCGTATTGAAAAGAGAAGAAAACAAAAAACAGAGACACCAGTACCTGCTTATGTAGAATACTTCCTCAAATCATGAAGCCCGAAAGTCCATTAGGCTGCCGTATATACTTAAACATGCTGCTAGCCTGTAGGAGTCCAAGGAACTTCCTATACATGTAGCTGCCAGCCCTGACCCTGACAAGTCAAAATCTCGTGCTAACAAGGCTTAAATATTCAAAAGATACATCTCCATTAGACATTCCAATGTCTCACTTTGAGCACTGGGCTAACCTCTGCAGGCTAAATCTTCCAATGAATGCAACAACACTTCTTAAATATCACTAAACAGCTTCACTCCCAACTCCCTATCCTCACATTGCCTTATATAAGGAACAAGAGTACCAGGATCCACTTTGTTCTTCGACTTGCAATCATAACTGAAAGGATAATGGAAGCAAGGCTCCATAGACAAGGCTCGTTTACAAGGAATGTATAATCCCTGCTTTGGCTTATGCAAAATCCATGGTTTCAAACCTCCAAGTCCATGAGCCACATAACCAAAGGTTGACCAAGCACTAGTCACCAACACATCACAAAAACTCAGAAGATATATTTCAGCCCATGCCTTCATATTGTGCAAATTTTCTCCACGGTGTTGATACCCTTCATGGCTTGGCTGGTAAACCTCAACAACTTCCCCTGTCACAGTTTGCTTATCCCCATACGTACTACTCAAATTCTTGTAGAACTCAGTATATAAAGATGTTACTAAAATAGCTTTTGATGATCTCCTCCTCTTAGGAGAAGAATCTACAGATTTTCTCGTGTCAACTTCTGGCAGAAGTTTTTTCTTCACAGTGCATGTTAACAGTTGATCCATAACCACTTGAAACATTGCAGCATTAGCATGGAACACTCTTATTTGTAGGCCAATCCTTTCATCTGCCTTGGCTAAGTGTGCATTGTAGAACTTGGCAATTAGCTGCTCCCACACCTTATTTGAGGGACTCAAAAGATATCGGCCCAGATGATGGAAAACAGTGTCCTTCTCAGGGAACAATTTGACCAACTCTTTGTTAAAAGATGGAATCAAGAAGAAAGAAGGGGCAAAATATTGTTCCGACCACAGAATCAACCAAGGGACCTTTTGGAGAAGAGCTTGGTTTTGATCACAGTAAAAGAGTTTCTTATCAAGATCATAATCACGTTTCTTAAGAGATAGATAAAGATACGATGGTATCGAACCCATTGACATGCTATTCTTCTCTAGCATACCCCCCAAACTATGAGCATACCTCAGTTCAGAGTTCCGAAATTGTTTCCTAAGGGGAAAGTCCACTGGCAATAACCATGATGAATTTGGAAATGGCTCACAAAAAAGATCAGCCATGTCAGTCCCATGGTCAACAAGCAAGATACGGTTCGTGAGAAGAGCATAAAGAAATGATGACACCATGCTTACAATCCTGTTTCCTATCCCATTTTCAGGTCTCCAGACAATGTATTTACACTCTGTGGCACGGCTTATGTGGCTGGATTTGAGTGTCTTTAAGGTTTTATTGTAGGATTTGGTATAAGGCCCACAGTGCTTGTGAAAATTTTCATAATTACGCAGTTTTGAAAGGAGAAAAGGAGAAGGCTTATGAAGTGAAATTCGACGATAAAGGACAGACTGATGCCTGCTTAAGCAGGACCTTTCATCAAATTCAGGAGGGATTAGTTCATCAAGGAAATTATCATTCACCATGCTGGAAGTTTGAGAAGAATTATTACTTGAAACTGATCTTTCAGCCAGAGTTTCATCAAGCATGTTCTCATTGTGTATACTCTTTGGCTGAGATGACTCATTTTTTGAAACTGTGAATTCAGAGGGGAGATACAAATTAGCATACAAATAATGTCATTCAATCAAAAATCTACAAGATGAAAACTCATATGCATTTGTGGTTGTGGTGTGGTACCAAATGTGGGAGCTAGAGCTCCATTATGCAGTTTGTCATCTGGGATGCTCGCAGGCTGAGGAGACTCATACTTTGGATCTAAAAATGTCGGAAAAAACAAAGCTCAAATTAGTAAAATGCAGAGCTTAATTAAGTGACTCCTTAATATAAATTGATTCAGTTTGAACCTGGTACTTTGTCAAATTTGGGAGCTAAAGTTCTGTTAAGCAGTTTGCTATCAGGTATGGTGGTAGATTGAGAGGACTCGTGTTTTGAATCTGAAAATTTAGGCGAAGAATAACCACAAATAAGTTAAAATAAACAAACACCACGCCACTTAATAATCCAATTAAAGTTTCACCAAATGAACACACAACACATTTGCATCTACTATGTGGTGGATCCAATGTAATTTACGAACTCAAAACCAACTTATTGATTATTTTTATGCAAATGATTTCATTTCTCAAACCTGATCCTTTTCCAAAGCTGTAAGCCAGAGTGTCGTTAATCAGTTTGGCATCTGGTGTGCTGTTGGGCTGCGAGGACTCAAATTTTGTATCTGAAAATTTTGAAAGGATAGCCAAAATTAGCATATTAAAAACGGCATGCCCCTTCATCAGCCAAATGAAGTTTAATGAAATGATTTTCCAGACTTCTTGTGAGGTGAATAATTAAGTGATTTTTAGCTAAAATGAATTCATTACAACTATACTACAAGAAAAGTGAGTGCTAGCATACACAACATGTATCAGGATGAATAACTGAAAATTAGGGCGTAGTCAAGAAGTGTTCTCACCCAAATCTAATGCTGTAGCATTTTGAACTTTTACTCCAAGAACTGCACTTAGATCAAACTTTGAGTTACTAGATATCATTGAGACCAGGAAGAACACTGGCAGAACTATGAAACACACAATTAACACTGTTGTGAATCTTTTGGATATGAATCTCAAACTTTCCTTTGTGACTTGAAAGATTTCCATGATTTCGTAGGTCACTCCCTCTACCTGCCGTCATTAAAAGGTTAAAGATAGGCATATCCATATATTGTAGCACAAAATGTACCTAAAATACATCAATATTAATGCTGCTTAATAAAGAAAATGGAAGAAGAACATAATAAAAAGAACTTCTACTGTTTCTGTCAAGAACAGTGGATAAAGAAGTGCCATGTATATATTAATTCACTGAGAGTTCAAGAAATCATTTGCACATGGGTTTTAAGAAGAATAATTAAGAATCAAGAAAATGGGTATCTTTATCTTCAATGAATGTTGACTCCATCCAAGATTTTAAGCTCAACAATAAAGAAAGATCATAAAATTTGATCATAAATCAAGAAAGATCATAAAGAAAAGATGGTAATAAGATAAAGAACTGCAATTGGTTGTAAAGAAAATTAGAGATACCTCCCTCTGCCTGACCTCCAATATAAATCTAACGTCAACACCAATTATGATTATGCAAGTAGTAGTTTTGTTGTTGTCGGTGTTTTTTATCACCCTATCTTTCTTTGAAATATATTAAAAAACATTACTTTGCGGTAATTAGACCTGTAATTTTTTTTGGTTAATATTAGATTCTATGCTTATTTTATTTCAAGACAAAGTAATGTTCTTTGTTTAAGAAAATTTATTTAAATTTATAAAAATATGGTGTTTTTTTTTAAAAAAAAAGACTAACATCAATTTTTTGGTAAATATAAATTTTATAGTATTTTTTCATTATAATTTAATTTAATATATTTTACATTAAATTGTTACACTATAGAAAAATATATTTTCTCTAATTACATAAATTGAAATTATTTTAACTATTTTTACATAAAATTATTTTAAATTAAAGAAAATAGTGATAGTTTATGAAAATATATTAAGTTATAATAAAAATTGTTTAATTTTTTACAAAATAACAATTTAACAAAAAATATATTAAGTTATAATAAAAAAAATACCAATTCTTGTATTCAAGAAAAATAATATTATTTCACAAAAAATAAATATTTTCGAACAAAGTAAAATAAAGTGATTATAGAAAACACCTATATTATTAATATATTTTTACTAAAAATATAATTATTTCATTTTTAGTTTTGGGCCTATAATTGCTCATTTAGATTTATGGGATTTCTATTTTTGGTTTACTTGTATTAGGCTTCTTCTTTGGGTTAAAATTCCCGTTATGATATCTCAAAAAATCCAGTTCGTCAAACCCTAACCGAAAACTATATATATCCATTCCGTTAATGCATCAAACCTTTGAAGAAGCCTAAGACTGAAGAAGAATAAGAAGAAAAAAACAGTGAACAGAAGGAGAAGGAAGAGGCGGTGGAAAGTGATAGCGATGATGATGGTTTAACTTCTCTGCTCTTAAGAGTTCATCAACCTCTGCTTTTGAGCCCTCTTTAAGTTGTTGGAAGCTTGTCATTGCTTTCAGGTTGCCTACCAATGGCCTCACATATCGATCCATAACCTAAATGTAAAAACAAGGGCAATCATTACATCAGTCTTTAAGGGAATGAGCTTAAAAAATCAGCCAAACAAACATATACGTAACACAATTTCGCCCACAACAGATGTATGCTCAGCAACCACAAGCACATACTTTGATATGTTTTAACTACATAGTGCATTATCCTGAATACAATACATACATATTTCTTTATAGTCTCAGTTTTCTGTGTATATACAGTCACATCTATGATGCCAATCCACACAATTCATTATATCAAAAAGTGTTTCTTTGAAAGCTCATTCTTGTGTGCTTCGTCCTGCTAAAGTAATATTAATAGGATCAACCTGATGTAAACCTTGGTATTTGCAACTCTTTAACTCACTTTCTTTACAAGTTAGAAGCACTAGATATCTGCTCTTTTCTAGTTCTTTAATCTTGCATCCTCATGCAGTTTGTCTGTGAAAGAAAAATCATCACTTTCATTCGAATAATCCTCCTCCACTATTACCCCCTCTCAATCCTGAGTCAAGAGCATAGAAAGCTCGTTGTGGTAGAACTCGCCTAGAAATAAACTGAATTATTCTTCCTTTGGCCAATGCATCCTCATTTTTCCCAAATACCAAATAGAATACCTCTTCCTGAGTTAATCTTTCATTATGTTTACGAGGATTAAGAAATCTATAAAGCAATACATTTTTAATATCATGAAGAGTCTGCCTTTCGTTTTCCTCTGGCTCTATTTCGTAATTATCTGCATAATCATCAACATTGAAGTCATTCAGCAGCTGTGGATTGTCCTTCAAATAGAAGATGGGTTTTGCTTGAGTAACATCATCATGGACAACCTTTGCCAATCTTTCAGCAAGACCAT
>CATIWK010318486.1:0-15889 GCA_949634005.1 Mallotus japonicus | reverse complement strand
TAATATTTATTTAATTATGAACTATAAAAAAATTAATTATATACATTTAATTTTAATTAAAATGAAGTTATTCGTTATTAGTTATTTTTAATAAAGGTAAAATAATCTAAACAAAAAATAAATACAAATCAGCTATCAGCTGATTGGAAAAAGCTCCAAAATAGAACTTTTCAAATCAGCAGCTGTTTTGAATAAAATCAGCTATCAGCTGTTGATTTTGGTGTTTTACCAAACACCTAAATTGTAGCTGATTGAAGAAAAACCTCTATCAGCTACCTCAAAAAGCTAAACCAAACGTCCCCTGAGTATCAATACCTGTAAAATGAATTAATGTCAATAATATTAGCCCTACTACAGAAGGACTAATGAGTGATAAAAAAAGCAAATGTCAGGGATGAATAAGTATTTTTTCAAATGTTGGGGACGAAGTAGTGTATTGGACCAAAACACAGGAGGCAAATTGTAATTTACCCTAAATAAATATTAAATCTATTTCACACGACAATAGCAATACAACGTTATAAATAAATAGTAAGAGCCTACACTTATATGAATAATATACATATAAAAAAAAAACTTGTTCAAAAAAAAAATATACATATAAAAAGCATTTCTTGTAAAAGATTTTAAAATTTCTGTTTCAGAAATTTCATTGTTCATATCTAAGAACTACAAAGAGAATTTCACATAAAAATAAGAATAATAGAAGTGAAAAGAAATAATCACTCAACTCACTCCATCGTCTTTTTCTTTAAGAATCAATCACTTCATCGTCATAAAAAAAAGGTTTTTTTTTTCCTAACTTGTAAACTTTCTCATCTTCTTTTTCTCTTATATTTCATTCATCACAAACAAATTCACCAAAAATCCTTTAAAAACAAAAGAAGTTCATGTTTACCTCTCTTGTTTCCTTGACTCAGCCTCAGTGAGTCTATAAACAGACTTGATGTTCAAAACAGAGGAAGCCAAGTTAAGTTGAGTCAAAGGCATGCCTTTAAGGCGACTAGTGATGCTAGATGTGTGGAGGAAGAGAGCAACGTTAGACGGTTAGTTAATGAGTTCAGCAACTAAGTTAAGGTTTGTTGACGACTCAACGTTTGAGACAGAGATTGTTCTAGTTTTGAAGTTAAGCGCAGTAGTGACGTGAGGGATTTTAAGCTTGGAAGCAGCGGCTTGAGTTGATTGGATGCCTTCTTGTGATGTAATGAGAAGCTCTAATTCGGAGTTGGAGAGGTAAAACTCGAATTCCTCCGCAGTGTATGTAGGATTTAAAGGCATTGCAGTGGCTCGACAATAGATAATGGCCAAGAACATCACCACATACGGTAAAGAACAAAAAAAAAAAAGACAATTATATGAGCAAACACCCTTTCAAAATTTTCAATTTGGTTACCGAGAAACGAAAAAGAGTAGAAAAGAAATATGTAAATATATATCCCAACTGTTGGGGAAAGTGAGAGCGACGACATCACCGGGGCTGACACTAACGGTGACAAGGAGGGAAGCGGCGTGATCAATGAGGTGTTGCAACTGAGAATGGAAGATATCCAATTTGCCAGAAACAGAAAGATCTCAAACCCAAGGGAGAGGCATCCTTTTAAACAAAAGCCCTAGGATTTTGTTTCTCTCTGTTTTTTTTTTTTTTTCGAATTTTAGTGGAGTGCTTACATGTTCAGCCTCTCTCTTATTTGATTCAATATGTGGCAAAAGGCTGACCAGAAATAATTGCCCACGTCAGTCCATTCGATTTAACATAACGAAAATAGACTAACGTGATAATATTTAAAAACTTTTAGAACTCAATTAAAAAAATTAGGACTTAATTGAAACTTTTAAAAAACTTATAGGATTTGTGGAGTCATTATTCGATAGGAGAATGTATGGAAATGCTTTGATTGGATTTGGGAGCACTTTACCCCTTCGTGAGCCGACCCGGTACGAGCGGATCCAGGACACCTCGTGGGCATACCAAAAAAAAAAAAAGGTATTTCTTACTTTTTTTTTTTTTTGGAAAGTAAAGTATTTCTTACTTTGTTGAGCCTTCTAACTCTAAAAGGTACACTTTAGAGACTTATATTTTAGTTTTTTAGACGTTAGAGGTCTTATTGTTCTCCAGTTTTTACTGGAGAACAATATCCTTTTTACTTTTACTGTAAGGTTCACAGTTTTTACTGTAATTAGTTGTTCAATGAAATATCCTTCTTACTTTTACCTTACCCCCTTAACAGGGAAAATTATGAAGCTAATAGGTTGTTTCAAATGTACGCATAACAAAGAAAATGAAAATGTTGTTTTGGAGATTGAGTGCCTAGCCCTAGCCTTAAATGGAACAAAGCAGACGAAGGGCATGAACTAAATTTGGATTCTATTTCTTCTCTTTCAGTGGTATTTGTCTTGCCTTTCATCACTATTTTTGTGATTAATCTTTGTATATTTATCACCTGTAGTATATATCAATAGCTATCATAAAATAAAATGAGCAAATTATATTTTTCTTCTTAAAGTTTAATCTAATTTATACATACCTTTTTCTGAAAAAAAAAAATTATATATACCTCCCTCTTACTTTTATATAACCCCTTTAAGAAGGAAAATTATGAAGCTAATAGGTTGTTTTCAAATTTGCACATAACAAAGAAAATGTAATTTATGCATACCTCTTTCCTAAAAAAAAAAATTATACATACCCCCACTTATTTCAAAACTGAATTTTAACCTTTCTCAGTTTTTGTTAAGTTAATATTTAAGAACTTCCTTTAGAATTAGAATATTTTTTTCATTAAGTGCTAAATACTAAAATGTCCTTTCAAACAGTCAAAAAAGGCCGAACCCAGTTTTTAGTCCCTTTACTTTTCGAGTTTTGTTTTATTGAGTCGCTATCTTTCAATTTTGTTTAATTGGATCCCTATGCTTTTATTTTTTTCTTCATTGAATTCTTATACCTTTATTTTTTTATACATTGAATCCCTCCGTCAAAATTTCAATTCTTATATTTTAACATTATATCTAATTAAGTCTTTGTAAAATATATAATTGACTCCCTATATTTTTAAAATACTAGATAAATCCTCAAAAGTTTCATTTTTAGCCAGTTAAATCCTTATTTTTGAATTTTTTATTTTAATTATTAAAATCTTAAAATACATATTCTTTCATAATTTTTTTTCTCGTATAGTTAAAATATAGGTCATTTATTTATAATAAATTTCTATTAGTAAAAAGATATATATAATCTTAAAAAATATTTTAAAAATATGTATACAAGAAATAAAAATAAAATATATATGATAAATATTTTTTATCTATTTTGATATAAAATATTTTGATTAGTCATCAACATTTATATACCTAATTAATAAATTTATAATTTCATTAATTTTTTTAACTAAAGCAACCTAATAAAAACTATTAAGAATCTAAATCATTATTTTTTTCATTATTTTCTCATCTAATTTATCTTTAAGTCATTTAATTATAATTTGAGACTTTTTAATTTGGTGAATTAAAACTTCTATATAAGTTATTTACTTATAAAAATATTAAATAATGTTATAAATATTTTCATATTTTTGCTAATTGATAGATAAATTTAATAAATAAAAGCATTTATATCTTAATTATATGCATGAATTATTGTAGCTTTAAGGTCATATCAATTATAAAATATTTGGTTAATATAATTTTTTATTTATTAAATCTTTATATTTTAATTAATGATGATCTAAAATTTAAATTTATCATGTGTTCAAAAGTTGTATTAGTTACATATTTAATTAGAATTTTAAATTAGTAAAATCATAAAGTTATTAATTTTCTATACAAATACTAACAACTAGCTAAAATATTTTTGAATCAAAAATATAAAAATGTCTGTCATTTATATATTTGAATTAAATTTGTATTATACATTTTTTTAAGTCATGCACATTTTTATCAATAGAAATTTATTTGAAATTGATAATCTATATTTTTGACTAGATAAAAATAAAAGAATATGCATTTTAGGATTTTAACAATTAACTTAAAAATTTTGAAAATAAGGATTTAATTGACTAAAAATAAAAATTGTAAGGATTTAAGTAGTATAATATAAAAATTTAGGGATCCAATTATATATTTTGTAAGGACTTAATTGGATATAGTATTAAATATAGGAACTAGAATTTTGACGGAAGGATTCAATGCATAAAAAAAAAGTATAAGGACTCAATAAAAAAAAACATAGGGGTCCAATCTAACGAAATTAAAAGATAGGGATTCAATGAAAAAAACTCGAAATGCAAAGGGACTAAAAGTTGGATTTGGCCTAAAAAAACTATAATTAAATATAAAACACTACTAATATTTTAATCTTTTATACTTAATAACATTAAATCCTTATAGTCCTCACTTACTAATGATATGGTAAAAAAAACCATATAATTATTATTTTATAGTTAATCATAGTTTTTTACTTGTTTAAAAGACTATTTTAATTTTTTTTATATACCACTTAATCAAAAAAATAATCTAACCCTCCAAAAAGTTCTTATTTGTTAACAAAATAAAAGTTAAAGGAGATAAAGTTTGACTTTTAAATAAAAGAGAGGTAAGTGTTAATTAGATCAAACTTTAGAAAGAAAAATGTAATTTACCTAAATAAAAATTAATGTATTCCATTTGTATTTTGTTTTTTATAACGATAATGTAATGTCGAAATCTCATGATATGATATGGAAGAGATAGAAGAGGTTGGAGATAAAACCCTACTTTTTATCAAATATTTTGGTCTTATGACATAATATTTTACTATTTGTCATTGGTGAGTTAGACAATCTATTTCATTTGTAAAGTACACATATTGCATTTATAATACATACAAAAAAGTTCTTTAGTTCAATGAAACTATATAAGAAACACAATATTTTTAGTCCCCAGATTTTTTATTAATTTTACAATTAAATCCTAATTTTGTTACAAATAAATTCTATATTTTTTTAAAAAAAACTTTACATAAAAAACTTTTCAATAATCGATATTTAGAGTTTAACTTTTTTACATTTTAGCTCTAGAACTACAATATGATATTTTAATTAAATAATATTTTTATTTTCTTACTTATAATTTATTTTTATAATAACTGTATAATTTATTAAAATAATATAAAATAAATAAATAATAATGAAAAATCATAATTTTATTAAATTATTACTTGTATTTTACAACAATAAATAAAATAATTTATTAGTTTTAATTATTTCAAATATATAAATTTAATAAATATACATATATATATTAGAGTAAATTC
The DNA here is from genome assembly GCA_949634005.1 of Mallotus japonicus. Lineage (NCBI taxonomy): Eukaryota > Viridiplantae > Streptophyta > Magnoliopsida > Malpighiales > Euphorbiaceae > Mallotus > Mallotus japonicus. The sequence continues at coordinate 10,602 of CATIWK010318486.1, read as the reverse complement.
AAATAGCTTTATCAATATACTTCGCCATTGTCATGACTTGCTATAAACAACAAAACGAAGGGACAGCTAATAAGCGCGTATTTTAACTTATATCAATGTGAAAAGTACGTTCTACTAAATTTTAACAAGAAAAAAAAATACATGGCTCAATATATAATTTTTTTTTTTTTTTTTGGAAATTGGCTCACTATATAAATAAAATGCTGTAATCAAACACTTACATCACATCAATGGCTCGAGAGAATTGGTATCTACAATGAGTGGCGGAAATTGAAACAATATGGATACGAAAATGACAACCTACAATCCTCGATCATATTCTCTGCACAGCCATCCCTCTCTCGTAAGGAACATTCTTAACCTATAAATTTTCTATGTAAAGATTGCCCACGTATTTGAACACGAACACATAAGAAATGAGTTCTGGATATAATACCAAACGTAAACCAAAAACCAAAGTACTTTACAATATTAACTGAGCAGGGACAAAAACAACGGGGAAGAAAAAACTGTATGATAGAAGGGCAGAAATTTCAATGCATTTGATCTGCTCATGCCAAGTGCCAACAACAAATGGAAAAGGGTAGGAGAGGGCATAATAAACAACAAACCACCGATACATAATGGCAGAAAACATTTACAGGGACCTCACAAGTGCAATGGCACCATCATGGGGGGATAAAATTGGGAGAAAGAAAATACATGAAAGAAAAGATCAGTGTATTCTTGCCAGGTTCAAGGATTATGCTCTTCATATAACAAGCACAATTACGAAATATCATAAAATGACCCTGGAACCTTTCAAAGAGTTCAAAAAGAAGGCTCAAGTCAGTTACATGTTATGACTTGAGGAACGACCAATGAGTCTGCACTGTTCTGGCAGCAAATAAGAGATTACTTGTCCATTAAGGGGAAAAAGCTCACCGTCAATGCCACAACCACTGTGGGTGTGCTTCCCAGCCTTAATCTTCAGAGACTTCACCTGCAGAGGCTAGTGTTAAATGGTGCCAACAAGTCGATTTCAACTTGAAACATGCTCACATACAAACACACCCAAAGATTGTGACTACATCTATTTGGATGTGCAGATTGACACTTCTAAGATCTAAATTTTGATCAATTTTGCACCACATCGAGATCCAGAGTTGACATCATGAATTTTTTCAAAAAATTCTAACACATTCATACAAAATTGGAGAACTCAAATGAGCCTACAGTGAGGGTTATGGATCCAACTTTTTCTAAAAATAACAAATAGAAAATGGTGATGGTTCAGTGCACTCATGTGAAGATGCATGTACGTAGGTGCACTGCATAGGTACTTAAAAAGTAATATAAAATATGAAACTCCTTTTCTCTATCTTTTTGTTTAATATTCATTCTCAAATGACCAAGAATGTGGGGACAGGGTCAGCATTCAGAGGTGCCACAGTTTCCAGATCTCAAATAAGTTAGAAGAAACTACCGACTCAGCTAGTAGCAGACAATTACACTCAGCAAATCCATGATACACATGTCTGCAGGCTCCTTAAGTTGAATGAACAGGTAAAATTTAGACATGGTTGCGTCACTCTTAATCAACTGTGGGTTGATGTAATACGGTAAACTCAAAATGCAGTTGTATAAATTCAAAATGTAACTTTGATTTTGAAATTGCAAAAGCATTTCTTGAGCACATGCTCATACCTTGATGTATTCAACATATGGCAGCGAAAGATGTCGACCCATCTGCAACAGCAAGAAAAATCTCAATAGCCTTAGTCGACCACTACCATGAACTAAGAGTAAATCCAGGGTATTGTCATCAGGCTCAGCTCTAGGCGCTACCACTTGAGAACTCTGAACTGTTCTACAAGCATGATTGCAAACCAGTATGCCAAGACATTGTCCTTTCTTCAGTTCCCATTTATCTTCAAACCTAGGCACAACTTCCTTTCTGGTTCCAGCTTCGACATCATCTGATGGCCCAGGCAATTCAATAGGGTTTTCTAAATCCCAGTTAGGCTCAGTATCCCATTTTGGTTCTGCATCCCAAATTGGACCTGGATCAGACAATGTTGAAGATATATCCTCTCTGTCATTAGTTGCTGCATTTCCCCAAGAACATCTAGAGGGATCATGTGAAGAGGTCAATCCAGTCCATCCTTTATCTGTCCTTGACTTTGACCTGGTCCTAGGCCAGTTTGGAGTAGTTGACAGTGGTAATTGTGGATGTATAACTTCTGGCTCTGCCATTAAATTGCTCCTCCCAGACGACAAACGTTTTGCTTTTGGGTCTAGGCCTCGTACATACTCAGATGGTTCAGTGCTCGCATGAGTACTACTGCAGGTTGTATCCAACTCACCCCCAGACACTCGACTAGGAGTCATTATTGAGTCAATACTTGATAAACTCGAGGCTCTAGGCATCCCTTCTGTATTTGATCTCCTCATGATATCTGTGTACAGATCTGACATGTCAACTACCTCTCGTTCTGACTGTTTTCCTTCTCCATCAGCTTTTATTGCTGGAAGATATTCCACTTCATAGCTATATTTTGGTAAGCATAAGAACTTGAGAAATCCAGCAACAAAATATCGCAGAGGACCAAAGCGTTTCTGATATTTCTCAGAAAGTTCCAATACTGGGGCACAAAGGAAATATGCCAAAATGATTAACAACTCTTTTTCTTATGCATGTTAAGAAATCAATTTCACACAAATTTTAAAAGCATGTGTCCTTCTCAGTTCTCACAGCCAGCAATTATGTCAAAGTGTGGAAAAAAGAAATTGAAAAAAAAAAAAAGCTCAGCCGTCTACCCATAGACTATTGGCTAAATTTGAAGAAACGGTTGCAATAACTGCAGCTGACAACCACAGAGAGGGTAAAATACTGAACCCCTCTTCCACAAGCTATAAGGTAGCCATCAATCAACGAAATCATCTAATTTCTTGAATGAACATTTTCTTAGTTGAATTAAATAATAAATGACATGGATGGGACTTCAAAAAGGATTCAGTTCAGGGAATTCCACTGTCAACAAGAAAACAGGCTTTTGCCTTATGTAATTCATTGAATTTCTTTTAATTGGTTGAGCTAAGTGTTTTTCATGCTTCATGCAATTCCTAACATGTTCCTTTAACCAAAAAGAAATTTCATGGGAATTAGATGGTTTTCCGACATTTGATACTACAGGGACTTGGATAAAATAAAATGAACTGAAGATTTCTTTTAAGGTCTTTTAGTAATTTCACTATGGATTAGTACAATGATGTTGAACTTACCATCACTAACAAACCCATAATATGAAACTGTCATCCCATAGTGAACAACACCTGTTTGAATCCACTCAACAGCAAAAACGTCTGTAGCAGTAAGACCCCCCTGAAATGAATAAATTAAATAGCATGAAGAGGAACTCTCACTGAAATATAATTATAAAGGAAGAAAAAACTTGGAATTTTTCATTTCATAACTTCAAAAATAATGAACATGTGACTCTGCATCAACACCCTCACATAGAAAAATGATAGCAGCTATTGAGTTAATATTCAGGTTCCAAGTAATAGCCTTAACGTACCATATAATAGAAACCAACATGTTTCAATCAATTTCACCTCATAATTGAATTAGCCCCTTTACAAACACAAGGACGTACTACTCTACTCTAACCATGGTATTATTGTTCTGATGGACTGGAAATCCTCATACTGCAAAACCTTGATCATGACATTAAACCATGATAGATACGAAGTTAAAATTAGATGTCTAAAGACCGAAATATTCCTTTTTATTATTATTTTTATTTTCTTCTTCTTGTTGTTTCCTGAGACAAAACTGTCTGTGCAGCGTAAGGTATGAATTTTTCCTTAAATAAAAACAGAAGTGCTTCTTAAAACTTGAAACTCTGTTGAGGAATACTTCACTAGGAACCATAAATCAATCAGTCTCTACAAGTCACCCATACATTTGTGATTTGAAATGTTTAGGATGACATACGAAATACCAGCTAAAACGGGATAACCCTGTGGCCAAATTCACTTATGCAAGACAAACTTTGACAGCCAAATTCATTAAAAATCACACATTGCAAAGTTGCTAGGAAAATTTACTAGTCATGTACCTTTACAATAGCTATAGCAGCAGAAACTGGGTCTCTTACTCCCAGAACAGTCCAAACTAGTGAATTATCTGAACCAGCTGGTACAATTCCAATTGGTATGGATATGCCTTCTTTCTGGTTATCTCTACTAAGCAGGCCATTTAAAACCTGCAAAAATAGCAAAAAAAAAAAAAAAAAAATCAAGTTTTTTGTAAAAAAACATTTTTGTAAATGCATGCAAGGTTGAAAACATATATTAAAAAAAAACCTTAATATTTTGTAGGCTTACACAAAATTATATAAATCAGTTGAATGCCCTCTACTGAGAAAAGGTGAAACTCAGCATACATACGACATTGAAAGAAAAGAAGGTCCACTACCATGGTCTTAAATAATGGAGAATAAGTCATACACCATCCATTTTATAACAGAATTTAGACCTCTTCATATATTATTTAATGATACACAAGGAATTCAGGAGCAATTCAGCTTCTGTTTTTCAAATTCACCTTCTTTTTCTAACTTTATCCTTTTTTTTAGCTTCCCAAATTAAGACTCTTTACTAAAGTGTCTTTAAGTAATATACTTCTGAACTTACATATTTAAATGAGAATTGTTCTCGAAAATTCAAGGTAGCAGAGGTCATTTTACCATTTTAGGCTGATAAGTCCGATCAATTCATAACCTTATACTGAATCTGGTCCAATACAGTTCACAAAACCATTAACCAAAGAAGGCCCCCTGATAATTAATTCATTTGATACAAAAACATGCTTTTGTATAAACCAATAGCATTTTTACTTTCATTTAAATGAGCTAATGCCTAGTAGTGTCAAACCAAATAAATATTAATAAGAAAGTTCACCAGTCACTTGGATTACAAGAAATTTAAAAGGAAAAAAGAATGAAGAATGAGAAAAAGTAATCAGCCCTGGACATGTATTGATATCTATCTCTATCTCCCTTTTCCTAATTATCCTTCTTCTTTGTCTTTTATTTTAATTTATTTTTTTTCAAATGGCCTTTCCAGGATGTCTTTTTCTTCTTCCTCTTCCCTCCTCATTTTGGTTTTTTGAGCCTCTGTCTATTGGCCAACACCGCCATACATTTAGTTGTCAACAAAAATTCATTGTACAAAACGGGAAATTCATAGCAGTAAATTAATACCCATGCACTTCTTTAGATATAATGTACAATGTTTTAAATAACAGTATTGGAACAATTTCAGAGTCAGAAACTGTGCAATGGTATCATAATGTATTGGACCATATCCCACCCGCTACTGTATATTTTTTAAAAACCACTAACAAAAAGATACAGATTGATAATTAATAAAGAATAAAGTTTTTACTTTATATTTAAAGAACCCTAAATAAACATTGTCTTGAAATAAAAAAGAAAATAAAAATTCTTAAATTACAGGACTAAATTAAAATGTAACAAATAACAAAAAGATCCATAAATGACTTAACATATTCAATCTAGTTTCTTGGTAAACTGATAATTAACTGAATCTACATCTAACTTATTGAAAAAAATTATATTAAATATTGCATGAAGTTTAAAAATTATTTAAATTTAGACAAAGCCCATCAATAATTTACCATTCAATACCTATTCTCTTTGTGCATTAATCACAAAATTTCTATCCACAAAAACATTTAAAATTATATTTATAGAGACTCAAAACAAATTTGCAAAACTAAAATAAAGAAGTGAGTTCAGCACTAATTAAAGAAAGGTAGACCTTTTTTAACAATATTTATGAAGAGAAGGTGGGGTCAGTAGAATAAGATTTAGTGTTTGAAAATAAGTAGACTTAAGAAAAAAAAAAGGGGTTGGTAGAAGGAACATGCCACAATTAAATTAAAAAACCCAGCTTCTTCTTCCTTAGTTTTCCAGTGGTATGTGACACCTGAATTGCTTTAATTATGTTGAGATACTGATATGTGCAAGACGATTACAATACAGATGCTACTCTCCTCTCCTCTTGGGGTATCACCCCTGTACCATTTTTTACCCCTCAAAATCCTTATGAAACTGCTAGTATGTCTCATGTCCCAATGCTGTCAGAATCACCACTGTTATAGATTGTTGTAACAACTATTGATGATCACAATTCACAACTTACCTTAAATTTTGAAATTAGTAACTTGAAAGGATGTATGCTTATATGTTCTTGCACTAGTGTGTGCCTTTTGGCGTAAAAGAGAGGGAATGTATTAAGGGGCTATTAGAGAAGAATTGGTAGTTTCAGACAGAGTTGAACAAAGAAAGTCGGAAAAAAGAGAAGACAAGCCCAAATAGAAGATAGCAAGAAACTAATGAGTAGACAAAATCAACACTTAATCACTTTATTATAAACTCAAATTGGGAACATACCAATCAAAAATAAATTATTGCAGAAAAGATTTCATGCAATTGTTGAGAAAATAATCATGTGCCTAGATATGCATTTATTTATTTATTTTGAAGCAAGGAAAACAAACTTATAAGCCAATCAAACCAACGGATGGATAAATTATATGATCATAGAATTAGCTGGGACATGTGAGGCAAAAATGTGCGCAACATACATTCAAGGATATGTAAAATGATGAAGGAGAATATAAGGGTTGGTATTAAGATTGGAATATTAAAATTGGAATGTAAGGGTTGATATTAAGATTGGAATATTAAGATGTTAAAGAAGTTTACAGATAGTAAAACTGCAACTCTGCAACTGTGACTTTGTTTGGATGGGGGTGAGGTGGAGGTTTACTTAACAAGGGTAAGTAAGTTAAGTGAGCGTAAGGGAATTGGTAGGTGAGGTAACTTTTAACCTTGTCTCAGAAAGAGGTTCATTTAAGGAGGGAAGAGTAAAGACAAAATTACATGAATAACCTTTATAGTAAGAAAAGGACAAAAAAGTTAAAACAGTATTCTTATAATCATAAACCTTTCCTTCCCCTCTGGGGTGTAAGAAAAAGTGAATTTTGAAGGTGAAAGAGAGGTAACATTTACCCATCCTCACCCTTACCCTCATTAAAATTTATTCTCTCCAGCAAGGGTAAGATGATCTTAGCCCTCCTTACACTCCCTTTAATTCCCCTTCCTTACACCCCATCCAAACAAGCTGTTAATATCCAGATTGGAAAAGCAAGCATTTCAAAATCTGATCTGTAGTTAATAGCAGGTTTCAGATATTAGTATAGGGAAAAACAAGGAAAAAGATAGAAATGGAGCAAGCATCACATTTAAGAGCCCTTAGCCATCATACCTGAGGTTCCATTTTGGCATCAAACCTAGGGTTGAATTAAATCGCACAATTCTTGGTAATATTCAAAACAGTAATCGGTGATTCACCATAGATGATTATAGCTTTCTAATAGAAATATGCATGTTCAAAAGGTTTCAAATATTGAATCCTTCTCTATAAACTACATAACATATTTCTCCCATATCAAACAGAGACAAATTAGGAACTCAATGACACATGTAAAGAGCATGGAAGCAAATATTACAAGGCCTTTCCACTTGATTCAAATGATTGTGAATAAAATATTACAATGCAAGACAAAAAAAAAATCATTGGTATCTAGAACAAACATATTATAACAAGAAACAATAACAACAATACATAAAGGGGGCAAAAAACTAACCTCATTGATAACTCCGTCACCACCAACACATATGATACCTGAAAGAATGTAAAACAGCATGAATGGGTAAAAATGGTGTATTATCTCAAAAAGTACAAGTAAAATTGAAATAAGAAATGTTATACAGCAGCGTTTCTGGTACCATCAGGACATGTGCTGATGTCAACGGTGGATGCAAGATTTCTAGCATGTCCTGCAGAAGATGTTTTTACAACCTCCAATTCAAACCCTGCAAGCTGTTGTAGTTTACACCTTAAACGTTAAAAAAAGATAATTTTCTAGCTCTTCCCTATTAGTTATTGAACTAATGAAAGAAAAGATAGTTCATAAAGACCCACCTCATCCCATCACCACAAAATAATAGGGAAAAATTCCCATATTTTGTGAGTGTCACTCACAGAAGACGATAATAACTGATTTATGAAGATAGAAGCAGATTCATTAGAGCAATAATCAATGAAATTACCAGTTTATCATTAGCTAATTTAAGCTTGAAAAGTAAAGCTATTTCAACTAAAGTTTTGGATTCAGTTTCTGAGTTGAGTTTCAAACATTTGGTGTTTGAATTGAGTCAAGCTCAAGTAGCATATTCCATTCACTCAACTTAGTGCAATGAAACCTATATTCCCTACCCAGACTTGGACTGGATCTAGGAAACTAAGCTGATAATTGCAGGGCATCTGAAGTCCTATTGAATCTAGAATCTTTTCATTTTTAGGAGTAACGCATTCTATAACATGCAGTTGAAGAGTAAAAAGAAGTTCACCCTTCTCTTTCTCTCCCCATCTTTTCTTGGTGAGTTGATTGGTTAGGGGTCAAACAGTCATGCACCCAGAACAAAATATAAAATGGTATTATGAATCTAGAGGCATGTCAAATGCAAGGACATGGAGGATACATATAAATTTTTTGGCAGTGGACAATTAGATAAAACTTCAGAGCAAAAACAACAACAACGGACCTTAAATATCGGTTCCACGATACCATGGAAAACTTTACTTGAACGACCACGTCCTGACCGTGGATTTAAGATGACAAGCATTTTGGGTGGACTCTTACATTTGAAGAGTAACTCTGGAGGGGTGTCCACAGGAAGCAGCTCAGAAGATGCTTGCTTCTTTGAAGAAACCAAAGGATGAGGCAAACAATTCACATAACAGTGCTGATCTGCTAAGCCGCCAACCCACTGAAGCGCCTCTTCTACACTAGAAGCCAAGAAACGATAATCCCTTCGACTTCTCTTAGGTTTTACAAAACAAGATAGACCACAAGTGCCCTTTTTCATGGGATAAGAATGAATAGTAAAATGTCTGAGACCAACATGGTATGATACCTGTAAAAGTCATGAGGAAAAAAAGGTAAAATCTCTGCACCAGTTATTTAGGTGCAAAACAAGTTACTATTTTCAAAAAAATTCTTATTACCGAGATAACGTCATCAAGATGCAGCATGTGAGCACCCCAAACAAGAGCCTTGATAGTAAGCTTCGCATTGACAGCTTCTTGGTTGGATACATCAACTGAACTCTCCTGCTGTGCATCTTTGGCAACAGTATTCTCACTGAAGGTTGTCTTTCTCTTGTCCAAAATGAGTTTGCCGGAGAAGACAACGCATCCCAACAAATCAGACTTCTCGTCTCCTCCGATTATGTCTATTCTGTGCTCTTGAACAACCTTGGCTTTGTCCAAAGGATCATCAGGTTTGGAAGAGGCTTTGACCTTCTTACTACGTTTCTCGGGGAAAACAATTGGGGATGAGTGCTGTCCCCCAGCCGTGGCTATTTGGGAACACAATCCCAACCTCCTTATAGACTGCTGATGATGAAGCACAGATTTACTATTATTGATGCCGGCGGCAGTGCTGTTAGTGTTCCTCGACACACTTCCACTCTTCTGCATAGTATTTTCCTTTTCTATAATTGAGATAGATGAATACACGAACACGACAAGAAAGATGGAGAGTATTGTAGGGGATTTGAGAAAAGTATTTGTTATCTCAAATGAGCTAGAAACGGTGTTTTCAATCCAATTGCAACTGCAAAACACGGTTGATTAGATCAGCTTACAAATGCAATAATTCAATTATTTTTCGATTCCATCCATTTTATAAACCAAAAACCATAAAATTAAACACAGTATCGGGGTTTAAATCAGGGAACCCGACAAAAATTAAACCAAAGAAAGAGTAACAAATTTACCTAATCTTCTTAGATAGGTATATAGACAGATCCTCTGTTGTTGTTTCGACAATAACAGCTTCTTATCTGGTGAGGGGCGTTGAAATCTTTTATGGCTCTTTATGATGGGCCATCTATATTGCATTCAAGGTATTCTTGGTCTATCTCGACTAGCTTATATCGAATCGGCGCATCAGAAAGATAGGCCAGGATGCTATAGCGGTAAACGAGAAACACATGAAATATTAGCAGAAATAGATATTTTAGGCACTTCTCCGTTCTTTCTAATTCATTCACTTCAAGGCTGCCAAAGACAGGCAGAAAGAAGGACGGTTGATTGTTGGTGACCTGGTCTTTGATCGAAAATTGATCAATTGGAAAAAAGAACGCATATCGACTACTTGCCTTGAACGGGGCGGCTCCTTTGTCGTGGGTTATCGGGAAATTTGACTCTACGAACCCAAAGTTCTTCTAGATCTCACGGAATAATGCAGAATTAACAAAAACTTTCAATCTCGATTGTTTTTTGTATTAGCAGGGACAAGAAGATTCCTTCATTCAAAGTTGAAATAACGAAACCTATCTTAGGGATAGGTCCTTTCTTTCTCCAGTCTCGCTTATTTTTGTTTTTCGGACAAAAGCTCACTTTGCCCCCTTAAATTGTACTCCCGTTCCAAACCAAGTATTTCACTTCGATTAAAAA
>CATIWK010318478.1:0-11574 GCA_949634005.1 Mallotus japonicus | reverse complement strand
ATTTTTACTTTATTTTTTATCTTTAGAACCTATGGACTTATTTGCAAAGAAATAATCTTTTGGACTAAGATGGTAATATTATATAACTTCAAGGATTAAAATTTTTAAAAGTGACTACATTTGAAATAAAAACTAAAGTTTGGTGACCAAAAAGTCATAAATTAAAGTTTTATAACCAATTTAAAATTACAAGTAAAGTTTGGTGACTATTCAAACAATTTACCCTATTATGGTTCTATGCCTCTAAATTTAAATCATTCCTTTGTTACTCTTATCCATATGACCAGAACTCCAGAAACTTTGAAAGATGTACACCCACTAAGTTTATGTAGTGTTATATACAATCTTAATTTTAAACTGTTGGCTAATAGGATTAATCTTGTGTTACCTTGGTGATCAATGATTCTCAAAGCGCTTTTTTTTTTTTGCCAAAATTCTCCAAGCGCTTTTATGCTAATGAAATTGATCACAAATAATGCAATTGTTACTTTTGAAGCTTTTTATTCATTAGATGAAACATCATATTACAAGCAAAAAGGTTTTATGATTGTAAAGTTAGACACGACTATGGCATATAACAAAGTTGAATGGGGTTATTTGTAATAAGTTTTATTTCGTATGGTTTTCCTCTCTCACTTTATATATTTAACCATTAAATGATTATCTTTTATTTCTTTTTCATTTTTCATAAATGGCAGTTAAGAGGTTTCTGAAAACTAACTAGAGGGTTTCATCAAGGGGATCTTATTTCTTAATATCTTTTTCTCTTATGAGTAGAAGGGTTTTTAGCAAAGATTAAAAAAGTAGTGTTAAACAATTTGACATATCCAATTAAAGTGAGTATAAATAGCCTTACAATCTCTCATTTATGTTTTGCAGATTATAGCTTGTTGTTTGTGCATGCTACAACTTTAGAGTGTTTGGCTATTACTAAACTTCTCCATGATTATGAAAATGAATCTGCTCAAAAACTAAATTTTGAAAAATCTTAGGTGTCATTTAGTAAAGCTGTTGATATGCCTTGACAAGAGTATTTATGCTCTATTTTAGGAATGAAGGTAGTTGAGTATCACGTCAAATACTTGGGGTTACCAACAATGATAAATAAGTCAAAGAAACTCATTTTTGCTTTCTTGAAGGAACAATTGTGGAAGAAGCTTAAAGATTGGTAGGAAAAGTTCTTAAGCCATGTTAGAAAAGAAATTTTGATCGAGGCATTAGCATAAGCAATTCAATAGTATATTATAAGTTGTTTCTCTTTGCCAGTTACTGTTTATTATGATTTACAAGGTATGATGATATGATGGATAAACAATGACTTTACTAGATAATTAGGGACATCCTAGTAAAAGCAAAAAAGGATGGAGAACTGGGTTTCAGATATTTTTAGCAATTTAATGAAGCTCTTTTGGCCAAACTGTTAGTGTAGATGTGCCCTAGTGCTATTCTTGTAATTAATAAATGACATTGTAAATTATCCCTATGGCAATAAAATATTCATGTAAATAAAGAGTTTGTTTATTTGAGTATTTACCCTTTATCATTATGTTAAATAAATTTATTATCAAGAGTTGATAATATGAGTTACAAATTTATTTAGTACATATGCTATAAATTGTTCATAGTCAAATAATTAATATTTGGGTAAATATTAATTAGACTATCACCTCTGTCTATTTTCTTTGATTAGTATGTGATGCTAATAGTAGGAGGTAGTGAGTCTCATGCTACTTAATATGAGATATCAGAATAGACATGTGGATACTCATGTGATGGGTGGATCGAACAGTGATGTTAGATTTGTGATTGCAAGGATACTCACTTATAATCAACAATCACAATCTAGGTCATAATGGTGCATATAATCCTTTGACCTGAGGTAACACGGTCAACCACATTTGAGTGGTTAGAGTTTGTTACCGCTTACGTACTTGTGTTATTCACACATGGGTATATGGCATGCGGTGGCTCTAGTCAGTTGAATGTAGGGATGAGTGTTCAACCAAGATGGGATTTGTTGCCTGAAGTGAACCGGGATAGATCCTATGTTATCTAAGTTTATTCTTGATAAATAAGTTCCTGGCCAGGTCAAACATAACACAGTATGAAAGAGTTTCAATGCTAGAAAGTGTTTCTAGTATTTGTTTTGTTTTATCAAAAATAACTTGAGATGATGTCATATGATAAACCTATTAGAGTTTGATCGAACCTTGACTCTAGGCTATATCGGGATCTTCTAATGAAGGGATTTAAGTGCACGGTAATTATGACCATAAGGTTTGTGTGAATCAAAATATATGCATTCATATCTAATTGGGTAGTTGTGATATCGATGCTAGGAATCACTCACAACTTATGAGAACTAAATGTGCATAACTGGGATTTTCACATTTAGACTTGAAAGAGTTTCAAATAATATTAAGTGTTGATATTATATTCTCATTGCCAATTAGACATGAACCTAGTAAGTCACACCTAAAAGAGTTTTGTCAAATCACCATTTATATTAATCTAATTATTGATTAAAGAGTTTAATCAATTAATTGAGATTAATGGAATTGGATTTATGCTTTAAGCAATGATTCTAGTATATCATGAAATCTAATTCCAATAAGAGTTTAATTATTAATATTTAATTAATATGAGATTAATAAAAATATTAAATTAATAATGATAGATGTTATTAATTAATTATTAAATTTAATATGAGATATTAAATTATTAATAATTAAATTAATAGTAATATATGTTATTAATTAAATTATTAAATTTGATATGAGATATTAAATTAATAATAATTTAATTAATAATTATGTGTAAATTGTTGACTTTGGATAAGTATAAGAATAGATGTAAATATAATGCATGAGATGTATTTTCTATACATTTCTATGTCAAGGTGGCAAGCTAATGATGGTTTAATGTCAAGGTGGCAAGCTAATGATGTAGTAAGTTACTTACACAACTTGTTTACTAACCATGTCAAAGGTGTATGCAAGGTGGCATGCAAAGTGTTATACTAATGATGTGGTATAAGTGATGTTTAATTTATGCATGTCTATTTCAACTCACTTTCTCTATATACATATCCATAGAAGAGTTCTAAGGAGAGGAGAGACACATGTCAATGAACATTTTGCATTAATGAAATTAATGCAAGTTGTTGCTTTGAGAAAGCGAGTAGAGTTTTTGGCAAGAAAATATACCAAAAGGAAAAGCAACATATACGCAAAATAAACTCTGAGTTCTTGTAAATGAATTAAGTTAGTACAAGTCTACAAGGGTCACTTGGAGCGAGTACTTGCTACTAAGCTTAATCAAGGCAAGAAGGTGGTTGACAAAGGATTGGTGTTTCAAGCTAGAGGCCTAACACTTGGGAGGCTAAGCACTTGATTCAAAGAGTTGAACCAAAGACATCTAAAGCTTAGAAGTTTGTAAGTATTCTCAAACTTATGTTATTTTGATATTTAGCTATGTGTTTAAATGCAAATTGGATCCTTGGGATTGGAATTTTTCATGTGATGAAGAGTTATATTGAGTAAAATTTTTGAAATTTGCTCTACTTAGGCTTGTGCTCACCATACAAATATTTATGCCTAAGTAGTATAACCGATTCCTAACACAAACAAGGTTGGCATTTATTAACTAACCCACAATCTTTCAGTTGTAGAGTGTTCAGTGCGAAGTATTATCCAAGAAGCACCTTTTTAAAAGTTATAATTGTGTACAGATAAAGTTACCCTTGGAGGAGTTTATTAAATGCAAGATCAATTATGGAAGAGGGTATTGGATAGAGAATTGGAGATGGAATTTCAACTTATGTATGGAAGGATAGGTGGATTGTTGGAATTCAAGGAATGAAGTTACCAAAACATTCCCAAGGATTCTCTAGTCTTTATTCTCATTAATTCTTAGCACAGATGTTAGAAGAATGATTTGATTTGATGGGTTTTCTTACCTTTTGAAGTAGAAGCTATTCTAAAAATGCCAATTAGTTTTAGTTACCAAGTGATGTTCTACATTGATTATTAATTAAAGATGGTTATTACTCAGTTAAATCTAATTATAAATTAGCTTGCTAACTTAATCCCAGGCTATTGATTTTCCTTCTTCAAGTTCAGGATGTAATAAAGAATAATAAACGGTGTGCAAGCTCAGTGTGATTCCAAAAATACAACACTTTATATCGCAAGCTCTCCATAATTCCCTTCCTTTTTATGACAATCTAGTGAAATAAGGTGCTAGAGTATATATAATATGCTTATTTTGTGGTCAGCAAGAGGAAACTTTGCTTTATATTTTATTATCCATGGACTAAGGGAGGTCTGGTTTGCTTCATATTTAAGCTTGAGAGTTGATGCTATGATTGTTAATATGTTCTAGGTGTGGTTTCATTTCCTTCAATCTACCTGTGTACGACAATAACTCGAGCTTGCTGTATGCATTTATTGGAGCATTTGGTTTCACCGTAATGTATTGAATGATGGAAAAGCTGGATTTTAGATAAATCATGTTTTATCTTTAGCTCATAATATGCATGTTGCTTATTATACTCGTTTTCAATAATTTTTGTTAGTTGATGCTATTAATATTGCTCAAGATGTATGGTCTCCTCCTTCAAATATTATTGTAAAGATTAACTTTAGTGTAGTAATTTAGGTTTATTTGAACTCATAGTACTTAAGTTTTTAATCTAATACCATTAAAGTATCCAACCTTTTTTTCATAATATAAAAGTCCTTAACGTTTAAACTCGGTTACACCATACTCTCCAAAACCAATTTTTGGTCATTGGTGATGACATATCACTGATGTGGATGCTCATATGTAATTGATAGATGCCAACATGTAAGGATTGGGACACGTGGCACTGTGTCAATGCCACTCACCGTATAAACTTTTTTTTAAAAAATTTGTAGCTGTCAGTGCTAATTCTCTCTCCCTCCTGAACCAAATAAAATTAATGTAGCCTCGCCAACCACATTATTTATTCTAATTTCCCAACCAATGCCTATGATTATCGAATTTTCTCTAATTCTATCACTAACAAAAATAATTAAAAATTAATAAATTAATGTCCTCCCTTTGTAGCCTAGTGGTTCATGTGATGAACATTGTAAAATGAGGTCATGGGTTTGATCCCCCTCCCCCTTGACCTCCTAGTTGTTAAAAAAATAATAATAAATTAATATTTATTATCAACAGGAGCTTGAGGGAGTCTACCAATTAATAGAATGGAATGAATTCTTCTTAAACCATCCAAATCTATCATTCTCGGCAACATATTTCCATCTTCGTCCATCAATTTCCTCACAACAAATTATTCTCATACTCGAACCAAAGAATTCCTTTTCTATAAGCCCTAATCTTCTATTACTAACACCGTTAGTACTACTATTATTATCAGTCAAAGAAACAGCTGATGAAACCACTAGAGCCAAAGTCAAATTAGCACTAATACACAATGTTTCATAGAGAAGAAGATGCACCTCCTGAAAGGATGTTGTATTGGTTAATGTCTGCGCGGTTCAGAGATTGCTTAAGTTTGATCAGAGCCATAACAAGAAAAAAAATAAGAATGAAAAATGTAGCCACATAGGTGTATTTAAATGGAGAGAAAATGAGAATTGAAAATAATGGAGATAACATTGTTTTTTTTTTTTTTTTTAAGGATTTGGCTTGAGGTTGTAAATGTTAAAGAGGAAAGTGGCCTAGAATTTTTTTGTGTGCCAAACGAAGAAAATGAGGTGGAGAGAGAAGAGAGAATCATAATGATAGAAAGGAATCAAGCTAGAAAGAGGAGAGAGCGCAAGAGAAAGTTGGTTTTTTGATGTTGTGGTGTGTTTGGAATTTTGAAAAAAAAAACATTTATGGGGCACCTGGCATTGATGTGGCATTGTGTCCCAATCTTTACATGATGGCATATGTTTATTACATGTGAACATCCACATCAGCGATACGTCATCACCAATGACCGGAAATTGGTTATGTGAAGGATAATGTGACTGGATCCAAAAGTTGGGGATTTTGTATTACAAAAAAAGATTGGATACTTTACTAGTAGTAGACTAAAAACTTAGATAAATGAATGCAAATAACCCCAATAATTGATGGAAGGCTTAATAAAGTTGGTTTGGGTGTGGTGGCTTGGAATTCTCAGGGTGATATTATTTTCTTTGCTAGGAAAGTTCACTCTACATGTTATGATGTTGAAATTTCAGAAAATTTGGCTATCTATCATGGTCTACTCTTGGCTCGGAATGCAACTTTATAGCAGATTATTTGTGAATTTGATTCCAACCTGGTGATTTATAGGTTTCGGACTAAGAGCTCTGGGCTATCATTTTATGATTGGGATAAGGTACAAATTGGACCTTCAACTTTACCCTGAGGTTTATATTTGACATTAATATTTTTTTTGGTCCCAATTGGACCTTAATCTTTGAAAATTGGAATATATTGGACCCTTTTTAAAGAATTATTGCAATTAAGTCCTAAAAAATCAAAGTTTAGTTTAACTCCAACGTTAATTAATAAAAATTAACTCAAATAACAATGCAAATTGATAAATATTACTTTCAAATAAATATTTATGGAATTTTTAAATTTTTAAAAATTTTTAAGTATATAGAAATATATTTTTATATTTTTAAAATTTTTTAAAAAAGTTAAAAAAAAATTTGTAGATCTAAAAATTTTTAAAAATTTAAAAATCATAAAATCTAAAAATATAAATTTAAGAATAAAATAATTAAAATTTTATATACACTTAATAATTTTAAAATTGTTTTGAATTTATAGAAAATTTTAAAATTTTAACAAATTATTGAGTGTATATAAAATTTTTAATTCTTTTGCATTAAATGTATATGACTTGATTGTAAAGTTTTTAAATTTTTTAAAATTTTTAGATCAATAAAAATTATTTTTAAAATTTTTAAAAAATTTCAAGAAATATTAAAAAAATGATTTTTATAAACTTAAAAATTTTAAAAACTTCATAAATGTATATTTTTAAAGTAATTTCATCAATTCTTATTGTTATTCAAACTAATTTTCATTAATTAATGTTAAATTTAAATTTTTCTTTAATTTTTAGGACTTAATTGCAATAATTCTTTAAATGAGGGACCAATTTAATCTAATTTTTAAAAATTAAGATCCAATTGGATTAGAAAAAAATACATTAAGGTAAAATATAAACATCAAGATAAAGTTGAGGGACCAATTTGTACCTTATGCCCGATTTGATATGTGATGATGTTTGTGCAAGTTTCCTCCTCTTTTTCTTCAGTCAGTTCTCTTTTGTTAGATGAGCAGGCAATATGGTTGCCCATTCCATAGCAAAGTATGCTTTAATTGTAGGATAAAATTTTGTTTTATGGCATTCGATGCCTCTTTCTCTCACGAACGAAGTGTGTAGGGAGTTTTCCCACTTTTCTAATTAATGAAGATTTCTTTTATATATATATATGAATTATAATCTTTTTATCATTATTAATATAATTTATATGATTTATTCTACCTATAATAATTAATTAATACATATAAAAAGTTATTAAAAAGAAAGCAAAAAGATTTAATTAACTGAAGAAAAAGAATGACTTATTTTATAAGATTTTAGTCATACATTTTATAAGTAAATGAATAAGAAAATTTAGTTATTTTTAGGTAGTTTCAAAGAAATTTTTTTATGTTTTTTTTTTAAATTCATCTAATCTAAATATTTTAATTTAGAATTTTGATTTATTTCAGTAAAGTTAATAATATATAATATACACTTACAAATTTACTTTAATTATATTATAGATAAAATAAATTTTCAATATATATATATAATTTTTATAAACTAACTGTATCCAAAAATTAAAAATAATTTATTTTTATAATAGAAATATGTATAAAACTTGCTTTCAATAATATATTAGATATAACTAAAATAATAGTTGATTAAACTATTTAAACTATAAATGGTCACAATATATTTTTTAATTAAAATAATATATTTTTAATTAAAAATAAGTATTATATATATATATATATATATATATATATATATATATATATATATATATATATAATGTTTAATTATCATATCCTCACGCTTTATTTAATTTTAACAAAATAATTAAGACAAAATTATCTAATTTCATAAACATTTCAATTTTTATACCAATATAGTACAAATTTTGTAATTTAAAAAGAAAATATTTTATAGATATTGCATTAATATTTTATTTAATTGGATCCAAAAATATTTTATTTAATTTGACTGAATAATTATCTGTATCAAAATTATTGATAAAAAATAAATCAAAATATTTTAATTATGATTAAAAAGTTAAAATTAAATTTTTAAAGATTGTAAATATTTTAAAATTAAAATAAAATTACAGATATTTAAAATTTTTATTATCAAATTTCCTAGAAGCGAAGCAAATAAACAGGAAATTGATTATTTGTATTTTAATCTGTGCATGTGTGGCGTGGACATTGATTATTTATATGAAATTGATTATTCATATGAAATTGATTATTCAAATATTTTGATAATATCCTAAAACAATTCCACGGACATGCAAACATTCAAGAAATTAAAACCAATAAAAGAAAAATTGATGATAAAAAAAATTAAAAAAATTATTAACTCACAACACGATCAATGCCGACAAATTTCCGATGAAGGCAGGCAAGGGACCCGTGAAGTAATTTTCATCAATATTCCTACGTAATTAGATATAAATATGAAAAGAAGCTATGTTTAGTTCCACAAAACCAAAAAAAAAAAAAGGCTATGTTATTCATCGCAATAAAAAGAGCTACAAATATTTATGATTAGAACTGAAATAAAGGACAGTCTAAATTAAAATTTTATTTAGATAAAATAATTAGTTATAATTAAATTTGGTCAATTTCTAAATTATATTTAAATTATAAAATAATTTTGATTTATTTATTAAATTTTATAAGTTATGTCAATATACCAAATTTTATTTTAAAAAAATTAATGTCTGAATATTTTTAATAAAATTTTAATTTTTTTTACAATACAATACAATCCAAAAGTTCTTTTATATATATATATATATATATGAACAAAATTATTATTATTATTATTAAATAAAAAATTTTAAAAATAATAATAGTATTATTTATTTATGTAACAATTTTGATAAATTTTTTATTTAAATAATTATATGATATTCTTTCGATATTTTCTATAAATAATTTTTCTCAACTCTAGAACTAATTTCATAAAAAAAAATATTATGTTCATAATTAATTATAATATAATAAAAAGTCATTAGTTATTTTTAATAAAAAATTTAAAAGTAATAAAAGTTATATTTTCTTTATATAACAATTTAAATATTACAACTCCATTAAACTTATAATTTATTACAATTTTAGTAAATTTTTATTTGAACTATGATACTTTATTTCTTCAATATTTTTATTATTAATACTTTTGTTTACTCAAAATTAATTTTATATAATTTTTTTAAGTTCAAATAATAATTAAATGATAAATATTATTTAATTTAATTTTAACTTTTTTTTGTTAAATTTCATAAAAATATCTAAAAATGATCATTATACTACTTATCTTATTGAAAATATACTTTCAACAAATTATATGCTCTATTTTTTAAAATATAATTATATATAAGAGACGATAAAAATTTTAATTAATTAAAATTATTTACTTAATAAAATTTAATTTAATAAGTATTTAAAAATAATAAGAGTATTGTTTTATTTATATGTCAATTTAATGTTTCAATTTTAATAGTTTTATATTATAACATAGTAATTTTTTACAAATTTAGTAAATTTTCTATTTGAACATTTATACAACACTCTTTCAATATTTTATTTAAATAATAATCTAATTTTAAAAATTTGATAGAGTTACATTATATTAATTTATTATATTCTTTAAGAATTTTCTTATATTCTTTATGAATTTTCTATATAGACAAAACAATCTTTCACATTTTTCACATTAATATTTTCATAAAATTTATTAATTTTGATTTTAATTATTTACTTATTAAATTTAATATAGTAAACCTTATAAGAATATGTTATCTAATTTGATTTATATTAGATAAAATATAAGTAGACCTAATTAAAATAGAAAAATTATATATTTTTTTAACAAAATTACTAGTAAAATTTTAATTAATTTAAATTTGTTAAAGATAAAATAGAAGTTAACATAATTAAAATAGGAAAGATACTTTCAATTAAATTACAATTATATGTTAATTAATTTCATTTTATTAGAATTAAAAGTTAACCTAATTAGAATTGGAAATATACTTTCAATTAAATTAGAATTACGTTTTAGTTAATTTAATTTAATTTTGTTAGAGATAAAATAGAAGCTAACCTAATGAAAATAGGAAACATACTTTTAATTACATTAGAATAATATTTTAATTAATTTAATTTTTATCAGAGATAAAATAGAACTTAACCTAATTAAAATAAAAAAAATACTTTCAATTAAATTAGAATTTTTGTTAGATATAAGATAAAAGTTAACCTAATTAAAATAGGTAGCATATTTCCAATTAAATTTAGGATTACATTTTTATTAATTTAATTTTTATTAGAGATAAAATAAAAGTTAATCTAATTAAAATAGGAAATATACTTTCAATCAAATAAATGACTAAATTATCCAATTTTTATATAATAGTTAGTTAACTTTTTGTAGTTTTACAACCTCCCAAAAAAATTTCATATATTTATATATACTAGTAAATAACCACGTGTTTCATATGTGAAAAAAAAATTAATTTGACTCGTTATATATATAGTAAATAAACAATTAACCATATTATTATTATTATTATTATTTTTATTATTATCATCGAATAAAAGTTTTAAAAATAATAACAATATTATTTATTTATATAACAATTTAATATTAACTTTATATAGTTATAATTCGTTACAATTTTTATAAATTTTTTATTTTAACAATTATATGATATTACTTCAATATTTTTTATAATTAATTTTTCTCAACTCTAAAAACTAGTTTCATATAAAAAAAATTGTGGTCATAATTAATTATAAGATAATAACAAATTTAAAAATAATAAAAGTTATATTTTCTTTATATTAACAATTTAAATATTACAACCTCATTAAACTTATAATTTATTACAGTTTAGTAAATTTTTTATTTGAGCTATGACACTTTATTTCTTTAATATTTTTAATATTAATACTTTTATTTACACAAAAATTAATTTAATGTAATTTTTTAAGTTGAACTAATAATTAAATGATAAATATTAATTAATTTAATTTTATCTCTTTTTTAAAAAAAATTTCATAAAAACATTTAAAAAAACAATAATTATACTACTTTTCTTATAAATGTACTTTCAAACAAATTATTTGCTCTATTTTTTATTTATTATTTTTAATTTTTATTAAAAAATAACTAATGATTTTTTTTATCTTATGATTAATTATGACCATAATATTTTTTCTATATGAGATTAGTTCTAGAGTTGAGAAAAATTAATTATAAAAAAATATTAAAGGAATATC
>CATIWK010318453.1:0-15231 GCA_949634005.1 Mallotus japonicus | reverse complement strand
GTCTTTTGCACTAATAATTGATCCATTAAATCATGAATTCATTCAGTATAACAAAGAAATATTAAGTCTATGTTACTATCAATTTCTATGATAATTTTGTTTCTTATTTTAATTAATAGTTAGTGACAGTATTTTCTTGCTATGCTGCAAAATGAAAAGGAATCATAATTGTTTTCAATGCCCCACATTTCTTATTTTATTTATTACTTCATGTATCTTATTTGACTTGTCAAATTAGTTTTGTTGACTTTTATTCCTTGCAGTCACATATTTTGGACATCCGCTGCATTCCTGAAGCATTGCCGTATTTTGTCACCCCAAAGGCTGTTGATGAAAATTCAGTGCTATTACAAGAGCTACTACACTGGGCCGCTTGTTCTATTACACAAGCTTTTGAGTTCCTCACTCCTGCATACAAGGGTCATCCTCGTGTGATGGCATATGTTCTCAGGGTTTTGGAGTCCTACCCTTCAGAGCGAGTGATCTTCTTCATGCCGCAATTAGTGCAGTCTCTGAGATATGATGAAGGGGTGGGTTGTCTGATCAAACTGCTGATGTAGATATTATTCATTATACTTGAAAGTTGAGTTGAACTGCACACTTGGCTGGTTTATTTTAAATTATCGCTTTGTTGGGTTAGTTCAAATTTTACCTAAATTAGGAATTCAGTGAGGTGCTGTGCAATTCTAACTAGCTTTAACCCCACACTCTTTAGATATAACTCATTAGAAGAAATTTCTTATGCTTGCTTTTTAAACTCTTTTTGTATCTTCTTCTTGGTTCACCATATGCAAGTGAAACTTACTTTGTGCAGGCTAGTATGACATCAATAGTTTCATGCTGGCATTTGTCTGGAAATTCAAAATAATTATATTATGGAAAAACCCATTAATAGGCCTCGAACTTTCGTGGTTTTTTTTATTGAACCCCTATTCTTTTATTGGGTTTTAAAAGGTCCTGAAAATTTTATTTGATACCACATCAAGCCCTTTCTTAACCAAAAAAAGGGAAAAAAACGAAAAGTAAAATTAATATTTAAAGGTTCGATATTGTATCAAATAAATGTTTAAGGATTCAACGTTATATCAAATAAATATTTAAGGGTTTGATGAGTATCAAATAAATGTTTAAAAGTCTTTTAAAACACAATAAATATATAAGGGTTCAATGAAAAAAATCGTGAAAGTTCGAGAGTCACATAATTAATTTTTCCATTATATTATTATATTTTAGGTCTTTTGAATTAACTTAATCCCACTTGTCAGAGTTGTGGATAGAAAGGATAATGTTCCTTGTCGCGAGTCGCGACAAGGAACAGTAATTCGCGGGAGGGGAAATC
The DNA here is from genome assembly GCA_949634005.1 of Mallotus japonicus. NCBI lineage: Eukaryota > Viridiplantae > Streptophyta > Magnoliopsida > Malpighiales > Euphorbiaceae > Mallotus > Mallotus japonicus. Next base: position 13,892 of record CATIWK010318453.1, on the reverse strand, counting down.
CCAAAACTAACCAAACCCTCAAATGGACAGCCCCCATGTTTGCAGGGGCAAAAATGGAAGCAAAATTTTTTTGACCAAATTATAAGGACCTAGGATGTAATTTTATAGGGACTCAAAGTGGCATTTGCCGCAAGTCGCGACGTCGCGAGTGGCGACATCTATCACTGTCCACAGCAAAGTACAAGTGTATTCTAGTGTACTGAATATGTGATGGATGATTTTGCAGAGGTTAGTAGAAGGATATTTGCTGAGAGCAGGTTAGAGAAGTTACATATTTGCCCATCTTCTGATTTGGCATCTACAGGGGCGCAAATATTGAAACAAAAAATATTCTGAACTGTTTTCTAAGGCTGTCTGATGAACTACAACCTTTCTCTTCCTTTGATTTGTTTAAGTGTGCATTTATGAATTGCCGGGTGAGACTTGTGTACCAGAAACAGGAAAAGATGCTGCCTTTGGAAAGGTATGTCTTCATAGTTAAATTATTTTGTCAGAACTGTTCATACATAAACAAGAAGAAGCACTTAAACATCAACAATATGATTCTTAATTTACATTCAAGCTTAGCAGTAATCCTTATTTGATCATTTATTTGTTTAATTTATTAATATTACAATTATGAGTGAAGTTTATTTCAATAAATTGCCATTTTTGGTGTTCTGATATTGATGTGTGTAATAATGATTTTGTTAAACTAAGAATTTGAGTAGTTTGCTTCTTTTTTGTTTTTTAATTAAAAAAGGTTATGGAAGTGATAGTGACTGGTAGAATTTGGCAGGAATACTGCAATTGCGGTAAAACCATGTTTAAAGATACCATCTCCTATAATCAATATAATCTACAAGGAGCCTTGCATCAACATATTTAGGGGTTTTTCTTCTTTTAGGTGGTTAGAGAATTCATAGCATTCTCTTGTGTATAAACTAGGTAGATTGATCACACTTGATTTTGCAGCCACATTATTAGAAGGGTCTTAACAATAAAAATGAACAAACCTACTTTTTACAATGATGTTGCAGTTTTATAGTTGATTTGTTAGTTTCACTTGCATTTTAACTTGCGTTCATGTGTTTTATCTCCATATACTTTAACTACATATTGTGTGCCTGTGTATGTATTTTAAGTATCTTATGTGTATTGATAGTTGTCTTGTCTAAAATGCTATTGAATCCTGATAACCGAACACATACTTAATATTATTTCAGAATAATTCATTTCAATCGCTGTTGCCCATTGTTCGGCAACATATTATTGATGGTTTCACTCCAAAGGCCCTTGATGTGTTTCAAAGGGAATTTGACTTCTTTGACAAAGTCACATCCATTTCTGGTGTCTTGCTTCCGCTTCCTAAGGAAGAGCGTCGAGCTGGAATTCGGCGGTATGGTTCTAATGTGCTCATGCATTAGATTTTTATGTTTATGTATCTTGCTGTTGAAGTTCATATGGACTTGTGGCAACAGGGAATTGGAGAAAATTGAAGTGGAGGGTGAGGACCTTTATTTACCAACTGCTCCTAACAAGCTTGTAAGGGGTATAAGGGTGGACAGTGGAATACCATTACAATCAGCAGCTAAAGTTCCTATAATGGTAACATTTAATGTGGTTGACCGGGGTGGGGATCAGAATGATATAAAGCCTCAAGCATGCATTTTCAAGGTAAGCTAATGAATTTGTTACTATAAAAACTTTGGATCAGCTGGAAAGTCTACAATTTGAAAATGCCCGTGAGAGAATATAATTTTTGTGTCTACTATATTATTCTATGGATCATTTGATACTTGACATTTTTTTACATTTCTTACACATGGTATCCAGTGACATTCAACATATAAATTTTCGTTTAAATAAAATGTAAGTAAAAGGTCATTATGTATTCTTTTTCTTTAAAAAAAACTGATCAATGATCCATATAGCAAATTATGAGTAAGCTTGATAACCAATATCAGTTAAACAAAATAAGTTGTTAGTCAACAAGAATTAGTTTAAGATTCCTTGACTATACCCAAAGTCCTTATTTATGAATTTTACAAACAATTTTATGGAATTTCAAATTATTGTTTGAAAATGCTTTGATTTATCAACTATGATTATACTACTAGATCGTAGAACATGTTTAAAACAGATCGTATTTCACTTTATTAATAATATTATTATCATCATGAACTTTTTAATCCAGTTAAATTGAACATGTAATTATAATAGGATTTCCTTAACATGAATAGTATTGCAAATCAGAACATTTAAAAGAAGTTCTATAGTTGTTAGAAAACAACCAGATAAGTACAAGGAAACCAATAAGGGAAATATCATGGGCATCTCAGTAATATAAGATATCAAAAAATTCCCTTGACTTTACAAAGATGAAACATCCATGATTTTATTTATGCTACATATTATGTTTAATGTGAATCCCTGTCCCTGATTGCATTCCTGTTGTTGAGTCTCAATGATCTGGAAAAATTTATTTTTTTTGACTTTAACATGTGGGTGATGCTTCCTTTTTTTAAAGGTTGGAGATGATTGTCGACAAGATGTTCTTGCACTTCAAGTGATATCACTTCTAAGAGACATATTTGAAGCAGTTGGACTTAATCTTTATTTGTTTCCATATGGAGTTCTTCCAACTGGGCCGGAGAGGGGTATCATAGAGGTGAGATTTCTGTGCACTGCTTTGGGTGCTGTGCATGACTAGGGGAGATTATGTTGAGCCATTGTGACAAAAGCATATATTGTGCTTTATTATACTGTTTTTGGATGATTACAATATGACTCAATATTCATATCTCTTGACATCAGTTGGTCCATTTCCCAATCATACATTATTCTACACTAGTAACTGAATTTCCGTAAAAAAAAAAAAAAAATTTTGGTGATTTGAATTACAGTGATTCATATAATTGTGCTTTATTATTATTAGTGTATGGGGGTTGATGTTGCACTGATTTCATCACTTGAAATTGCCAATTGTTACATGCAACTCTGATCTAGCACTTAGGTTCTTTGTGCTTCTGTTCCCATGATCTGCAGTTTGTTGGATAGGCATGGTATATTGCTGCTTGCATTCTGCCATCAAGTATTGGGTTGTGCTTAAATTCTTTAGAGTTTGATGGGAAAACTGGTTAGAATTAGGACAGAACTGACTTTTCTGGTGGATTTTTTCATTATATTGATTAAATTTATTGCCTAATTTTCAGTGTGTCAGCAAAATCAATGGGACAATATTTGTGTAGTTGGTTTTATTATTATTTTTTGTCTGATGTTTTTCATTTGGAAAATTTGTACAAATCTATGTATGATTGGATTTGGTATTTGATGCTGAACAAGGCCTACTTCATGGAATATTTCCATGAAGCATGTTTTGGGACTGCCCTTAGATGCATGTTATATTGGATGGCCTGGCATAAACAATCGACAACCTAGGCATCGTTGTTCCAAAAGTTAGACCCCATCCTTTCAAGTGTTAAAATGCATTCTTAGTGCTTGCTATGCCAAACATGAGTCATCTAATACAGACTCTTCACTTTTGAAGTGAAAATATTTTGCTCACGTGTACAGTATCTAAATTTAAATTTTCACTAAATATAATAGGCTTTGTATGTGCATGTTTCTTTTCTTATTAGCTATTCTTTGGTTGTACAGGTTGTGCCTAATTCCCGAAGCAGAAGTCAGATGGGTGAAACAACAGATGGTGGTTTGTATGAGATTTTTCAACAGGATTTTGGGCCTGTAGGGTCTCCTAGTTTTGAAGCTGCTCGTGAGAACTTCATCATTAGCAGTGCTGGTTATGCAGTTGCCAGTCTTTTGCTTCAGCCAAAGGATAGACATAATGGGAATCTTCTTTTTGATAAGTATGATATCTTTTGTCTTCTTCTTCTTCTTCTTTCCTAATGTTACAATATCCTAATCGCAACGGTTAGATAAGAAAGTAATTGCATTGACATCTGTAATTGTCCTAGTTGAGAGGAAGATGGCATACCTAACTCCGGCGGTTTGTTTTTTAGTCAACCTCAACAAGTTCTTGAACCATGCATGTTTTAGGGGATTTTAAGGAAAAAGGGTGATAAAGGGAAAGTTTAGAAAAGATGATGAGTACAATGAGAATCTAACATACAATATGTTGATGCAGTGTGGGAAGGCTTGTCCATATTGATTTTGGTTTCATCTTGGAAACATCACCTGGTGGGAATATGCGCTTTGAGAGTGCACACTTCAAGCTGAGCCATGAGATGACTCAATTACTAGATCCATCTGGGGTTATGAAGAGTGAAACCTGGTTAAAATTTGTAAGGTATTAAACATATATTTGCATGGATCTCCCAGTGCATTATTTTTTTATGAGGTAATATTGTTGTAACTAAATGCTTGATTGTCTCTGTCCTGCAGCTCGTGCGTCAAGGGATACCTTGCAGCCCGCCGTTACATGGATGGGATAATCAACACTGTGTTGTTGATGTTAGATAGTGGATTACCTTGCTTCAGTAGGGGTGACCCAATTGGAAATCTTCGCAAGAGATTTCACCCTGAGATGAGCGAGCGTGAAGCTGCCAATTTCATGATCCGTGTGTGCACAGATGCCTACAACAAGTGGACAACTGCTGGCTATGACTTGATACAGTATCTGCAGCAAGGCATTGAGAAGTAAAAGGTAATCATAGAACTCAACATAAATTGTACATGATTGCTTGTAATTTTGTAATTGGCTTCTTTTTTTTTCCCTTTCAAGTCTTACAGCTGTAATTCTTTTCAAGGATATCCATCTTAGATAGCTGAGTTAAAAGCTCTGTACTTCTTTGTAACCTGTCGGTGGGATTCCCATTGAGTTTTGTAAAAGTACAATTTTTTTCTTCAATTTATTAATGAAATTGGTAATTCTGTAGTAGTTGAAACAAGTTCAGATCGAACAGCATGGTTAAAAGTAATCGCAGTATATTTATATATATGTATATGTATCAGATGTCAACAGTCTGGATACAGGCTAGTTCAGAGTTGTTGGAATAAACTATTGGTGAATGACAATAGTTGTACAATGATGTTGTGACATTTGAAAGATTAGTGTGGCCTTGATAATCGTTTCTATTCACTTGTGCTCACTCTTAACTCGCCGTTCAACTTGTGCTCAATATGCAAAATTTCTATCTTATTGGGATTAAACTAAACAATAGGGATAACCCACATAACCCACTTGATGTTCAATGCTCAGTCCATTTCAGATGGACCAGCACATTTTTTTTTTTTTTTTATTGGTTGAAATAAATGAAGTAGCACATCACATTCTTATATTGTCCAGATTCATATTTTCCTCAGATCCGACTATAACACCAACAAAATTTTTAGTGTTACAATGACCCACAAGTGGACGTGACTCTTCAAATGTGATAATTGTGGTCCTGGCTTAAAATGAAAAGTGGAGGACTCAGACTCGATGGTTAAAGTGCTAATTAACTTTGATTAGTGGCATTTTTATATTTGGATTAACTGTATGGACAACTTTTTTTCTTTTCTTACCCAGGTGCACCTGTATAAACTCTGTACACTTTCTGTTAGTGCATTATAGTTAGCAATTGGGTCCCCTTTAGGTTTTAGGTGTGATGCCAAAGGAATCAAGTATAAGAGGGCTGTCAGATTCTTTTACACTATATATTAATTATGCATGGACCATATCTCCTGGATTCAAGACAAGAATCACATGCTTGCTCTTTGCCCATCATCTTCCCGTCCCTATTTCTTTTTTCGTAGAAAGATCATTATGGAATTATACAAGGTGGATTTGTGATTCAATAGTTATTTCTGATGTCTTTTTTTCACCTTGCCATTCATGATTGTGATTTTATTGTCCTGCAACTATCAGATCCATAACCCTGCTTTTTATCGTTATGTGTCAGCTATGGCTTTTGCCTTGATATATAGGTAGTTTCTTTTTTTTTTTTTGAAAAGATTTATAGGTAGTTAAAATAACATGTTGAATCAAAATCCATAATAACAGCTACTACAGGAAGTTAAAAAAATAAATTAAGATGAGCATAGAAAACTGCAAGATAACATAACACTTCTCTTTCTTGTTTAATGGCTCTTATAATTCTGTCAGTTTTTCATTGGACGTTAACAGGTTAACTTAACATATTAAAATATAAAGTAGTAGAAGGGAAACAAATCAAATTAAGTTTTTCAAAACCAAATGTTTAGAAATTGACAAACAATGCTTGTGTACCACTCATCACCATTGTCCATGGGCATAGGGGTAGGATGGAAGAAGCAATGGAGACACCTGCTTCCTTCCTGTCACTCTCACTATATATATATATATATATATATATTAAACAAGGGTAAAGGTGTTGAAGAATATATCCCACATTAAAAACTTACAAAATAATCAAGGATTTATAAGTGATATAGATTGAATCTTAATACAAGCCAATTGATTTTGTGTTACATGAGTTTAACTCCATTTATAAGTTCACATGTGCCTCAATTGCATATATGATTTCAAATTAATGTGTTTTTGGACCCTCATTTAACAGAGTCTATATTGCGGTTAGGTTGGTGGCTGATGTGGCATAAGTTGGCTTCCACCAAAACTAACAAAAAAAGACGTGGTCTAAAAGTCCACAACCAAATGTTGTTTCTTTCTTCAAAGTCCACTCCATGTGCTGTGTACGGCGTGGAAATAAATCCACAAAATTATTTAGCAAAGTTTATCCTTTAACTAGCAACCAACCTAGTATGTATTTGTGGTCAACATTCCCAAGTCCACTCCATGTGCTGTGCTACGGCGTGGAAATAAATCCACAAAATTATTTAGCTAAGTTTATCCTTTAACTAGCAGCCAACCCAGTATGTATTTGTGGTCAACATTCCCCCCAATAATTGGAGTTGCTATTTCACATAATTTTGCAAATTTTATTATTTTTACGGTTGCCACTCAAATCTTTTAAATAAAATTTAATAGTGTTATCAAGCAATCAAAATTATTATTTTTTATTCGTGTCATGAACACGCACTCGCACATATATATATATATATATATATATATATATATATATATATATATAACTATGATAAAAAAACGAATAAAAAACACAAATAATGTTCACAATATTTTTTCTTTAATTCATATATAATTTTTTTTTTCTTGCATACAAAGCTTTCAGTTTTGCTTAGCCTATCCGACTCCAAAAAGAAGGTTCCTAGTGGGAAAGAAGGGGAAGGGAAAAAAAAAAAAAAAACACTAATCTAACACATTTCAAGTAGGTAGATTTGCCAAAATACACTTGACCTAAGCTGTAGTAGTAGCAGTAGCATTACTATTACCATTATCAGTAGTACCCATCTGAACTTGACCATTAACTTGTTGCTTCTTCAATTCTTTATCCTTCAAAGCAGACCTCCAACCAATGAAATTACCAAAAAGCACCTCCATATCCTCCAATGTTCGCCCTTGTGTCTCGGGGTAACATGTAAAAAAGAAAGTCCATCCCACCGATGTTATAGCGGCGAACAGGAAAAAAGCGCCGCCAGTTGTTATACCTTTAGACAACGAAAGAAACGTCGTCGATATAACCCCACTCGTCACTCTATTGACTGCCACTCCAATACTCGCACCTTGAGCGCGTAGTCTCAACGGAAGGATCTCAGAGCTATAAACCCACGGTATGGGTCCCATACCGATCGAGAAAAAAGCGACGCTCGCTAATACCATGGCTATGCACAGCGCTATGGCCCACCTCAGCTTCTCGTGCGTGTGATCAATCACGGTCAACGAAAATCCAAGGGTTACTAATGACAATATCATCCCTCCTACACTGCTCAAAAGCAATGGCCGCCGACCGATCCTGTCTAGTAAGAATGTAGCCACTAAGATGAAAACGGTCTTCGAAATTCCAACGGCTACGGTAGCAAGCAACTGTTCCTTGTCGGAGTGGATCCCAGCCTTTTCAAAAATTCGCGGGCTGTACAAAACAACGGCGTCTAAGCCAGCGGCTTGTTGAAAGAAATGAATACCAATGACGCAAACCAAGATATGTCTTACGGGGCGTGTAGGGCGGAGCAGCAGCTCTCTCCATACACCTTCACCGTGCGATCGTCGTTGGACTTGAACGACGTCGTCGTTGCAATCTTCAGGGATGCCTGCTGCTTCTTTGATTTCAGCTAGCCTTTCTTTTGATTCTTCCAGGGAATCTGATGTCTTCTCCAGGACTCGCCTTGCTTCTCCTAGCCGACCTTGCATCACCAGCCAACGTGGTGACTCCGGCATCAATAGAACAATTAAAGCAATCATTACTGAAGGAATTGCACCTACTCCAAACATGAATCTCCAACCCAAATCTGTTCGGAGATTCGAGAATGCTAAGTTTGATACGTATCCTAACAATAACCCTGTATTAATAAATACCTGCAGCATAATTGCGTCAATAATTACTTAATTTATCACCACTTCTCTCGCTATCTTCAATCAAAAACTCCTTAAACAGCAACAAAGCTTCACGAGCATTGTCATTTTGGACATACCCAGTAATCATGGCCGTCCAAATTACAATGCTTCTGTGAAGAATTTTATCGAACAGGATTCGAGCATCACATAATAGCCCACATTTCGAGTACAAATCAATCAAAGCAGATGATACAAAGAAGTTAGATTCGAACCTAAAAACCAGTGCTTGTTGATGGGTTTGTTTGCTCTAGTGAAGATCGAGCAGAGAAGAACACGATTTGATTGCGCAAGGGAAAGTAGAGCGATTTGGTTTGATATTGAGCTTTCGCATAGAAGAGAAAGCACGAAGAGACTCGATTAAGTTGCCGCTGTGAGCCAAGTCGGCAATAAGAGAGTTCTAGGAGAATACATTGGTCTTGTCGAAGCATTTGTCGAACCAGGTTCTGACGTTAGAGGTTGCTGCTGCTGCTGTTGTTGAATAGTGGTGCTTATGGATTTTGAAACAGAGCGCATCTAGAAATGAATTGGGAATTGGATTCTTCATTCATTATTAGTAGGAGTTTTGACGGATTGGTTTTCTTTGTTGGAGTTTTGATAGATTGGTTTCCAGCTTGGGTGCTTTCTCGTCAGTCCATGGTGAAGGAGCTTGGGTGAAGGGAGAAGGAGTTTGTTGCGAGAGAAGTGGGGACAAATGACCTTTTTTTTTATTTTTTCTTTTGACAGGAAGTGCGTCCCACATGTGCCACCAACTGTGGTAATGGCTAAGTTAACAGTGTTTAAGAGTTGAGTTTAAATGCACTTAATCTGTTAGCATTTTTTTTTTTTTTTTTTTTTGAATTTGGATGCTTTTTGCATCGGGGATGAGGGATTGGGGGAGTAGGGTTTTAACCCTCACTCCCGAATGAACTTTAACGCCTCCTTGCCACCACACCTTTTGGGTGGTAATCTGTTAGCATTTAAGTATAAACGGTTCTTGAAAAATATTAAGTGCCAGTGAGAAAATCGGATATTAGAGTCGTACACGCATCTTATCCCTTTATTATATAAAATTTTCAACACAACATCTTTTGTTTTATACAAAAATTTAATGGCCTTTTTAACTTTTTGGTTGGCAGTAACCTAAACAGACAATTAAATCTAGAACAAAACTAAAGAATGGGTTGAGTTATATTTTTATCATTATTGGCAATTGGATTCTCTCTCTTTTTTCCCATGTTTGTTTGTTTTCTTGAATCAGAAAAACAGGTAAATGTTTAAAAGTGGAATTCATATATATTTATATATGGTCTTTAATTATATTTTTTTATAGAATTAATGAATATTTGCAGATGTAAATACTAAGGATCAAAACATATAATAGAGAGTAGAATTTGAACCCAATCTACCTAGCCCTCACTGCAAAGCCATTAGAACAAGTTAAAAAAAAAAAAGGACATATACGTACTTCAGGAAATGAGGTTAGGAATCCACGAGCTGATGCTGGAGACACTTCTGCAGTGTAGACCGGAGCAATCATAAGGGCGTAGCCGACTCCGACCCCGGCCACAAAGCGGCCAAACATGAGGAAAGCATAGTTGGTAGCAAATCCCATAAGAAAAGCTCCCACAAAGAAAATAACTCCGGCTACTACTATGGTGTACCGGCGGCCAATCCAGTCGGAGGTTCGGCCAGCTGCAGCTGAGCCAACAAGCGAGTATATGTTAAGAGTACCCACCAGGACTTCTACTTTAACATCCGAAAGATGGAAATCTTTTTTGATGTACTTTGCTGCTCCACTCATCACCCCAATATCTACCGACAAACATAGTTACATAAAACAAGTTGTTTAGATTCAACAAGATTATAACATTTACAGTATTTTCTTGTTTCAAGAAACAATATGTTATGCAATACAAAGAAGAAAAAAAGGAAATAAAAAAACTCACCATAACCAAGTAAAATAGAAGTCATGGAAGCCAACATAGCACAGGCCATAGCATATTTGTTTCGTTTAGGTTTTTTTGGAGGATCAAAATCTGCAATAGCTTTATTACCAACAGCAGCAGCAGCAGGAGGAGGTTGGGCGCTGCTATCAGTGTTTACAGCAGTCATCCCTCTCTCTCTTTTTAGCTCTAATGTAAAAGAAAGGGGGATTACGGATACAAATTAACAGAGCAAAAGAGAAGTATTCAAGTAGTGTTGTTTCTTTAGGATAAAATCAAGCACCCTTGAAGAGCACACAACTGGAGATGCAGCTTCAATGGAAACTGGGTGTTGCTTAAATAGACCACAAAAGGCGCAGTTATCTTGAAATAAACTTTTTTTTTAAAAAAAATATTATGAATTTTAGTCGCCAGCTTACCTATTAGTCCAAATTAGTAGATGGTCATCTCTTTTTTTTTTTTTTTGAACGTGATAGATGGTCATCTCTTTTCAATTAAATGAAAATTATTTTATAATAAATTAGAAAAAAATTCGAATTAATTATTTAGGAAGGTATTAAGCTTTTCGTCTTATTTCATTTTAGCTCTCAAATTTCAATTCGTATTTTTTTAGTTACCTAAATTCTATTTAATGTCAAAATGGTTACCTAGAAATTTATTTTAATCCATAAAGAATTTAAAATTATCAATTTAGTCCGAACTTGAATTTTCTTTACAAATAAGTCCATAGATCTTATAGAAAACAAATAAAGTAGAGTTTCATTTATATTTTTATTTACTTCCTGTCTTCTATTGTAGAAAATGTTGTTCAGTAGCTATGTTTATTTGATAATACCAATAATTTAATAAATTTAAGATAAAAAAAAATAGAATTTAATATTCATTTAGAATATCATAACAATTATTGTGATTGTATTAAACATAATAAAAAGTTATGCATTACTCCCTTTGTCCCATAATATTTGGCAAATTTTCCTTTATAGTTTGTCTCAAAATTTTGTCCACTTTGCTTTTTATGATAGTAGTTGATTAAACAAATATTTATAATACCCTTATTAATTACATGGATAATACCACTACTTTTTGACTTTGAATTTATATGTTTAATAAATACGATGAAGTTCTAATGTCATTTTATTTAAATATATTACTCTTATTAACCATACATCTACTCTTCTCTAAAGTTAATAAGGGTATTTTAGTAACAAAATGGTAAAAGTACACAAAAAAAACTATAATTAACTAATTTTCTTAATCTGTGTGCAGAAGAAACTTTGTCAAATATTATAGGATGGAGGGAGTATTAATATAATTATTATAATTATCATCTCCTAAGTTGTGAATAAAATATAAGAATAATGGGAAATGGAATAGAGAATTCAAATTCCAATAATCTATTAAGATTGACTTCATTTAACAATGTACAAAATGAAGTGTACCAATTTCTTGAGCAATTTCATGCTAAAGGAATTCTTGGAGATTCACCAGAAAAATGACAAGTCTTAACCATTGAAATATGCATAATATGGTTAGCATCCTTATCTCCCCCATTAATGCTTGCATTATAGGATGTCTTAATTCCTTTCCCTTTGTCTAGCCTCCCTTGTTTGTTATCCTTTTTTGGTTCTTCATTTAGTTAGCATCCACGGCCCATAGCTTTCCATTATCTCAGGGTGATTAAGATTTTTACCTTTGTTGATTATTGTTTCCTTATCAGTCACATCAACCCTCACTTCGTCCTCCTCTATCGTCAAAACCTCTTTTACTGTATCAGGAAATTATCCCTGATACGTCCATACTTTCCACATGAGAAGTAAATCATATGGATATCTTCATATTCAATTTTTTGAACATTTCCGAACATGACGTTTCAATCTGAAATTTCAATACTAGAGGTTTTGTGAGATCAAATTCAATGCACATTCTGGCAAAAAAAAACTCTAGACACTAACCTTGTTGCCTCATCCACCCGAATAGGTCTTCCTATTCTTTCTCCTATTTTCATTAAAAATTTCTCATCATAATATTCTATAGGTAAGCATGGGAATCTTACCTAGACCAGTAACCTTTTCATCTTGCTTTGATTAGGATCAAATTTCGAGTGCCATTATCTGACCATAAGGTGATGGCTAGCTATTGTTAAGATTGAGAGAAAAGAATAAATTTGTTGTATATTATCATTAAAAGGATGTACAGCCATATTTATACAGGAATAACTAAGATAGCTGATAAGAACAATATAAAAGTGGTTACAACAAGATAACAGAGTAAAGTGGAAATGTTAGCTAATGTTTATCACTTAACAGCCCCCCTCAAACTGAAGGTGCATGATTACGAGATGCTGTTTAAAGGGAGCTCGACCTAGAGGTTTGGTGAGTATATCGGCAATTTGATCATCGCTGGATATGAACTTAACTCGAACCTTGCCTAGTTGAATCTACTCTCGAACAAAGTTGTAATCTAACTCAATATGCTTGGTTCGTGCATGGAAAACAGGATTGGCACTAAGGTAGATGCCGCCCACATTATCACACCAAAGGGTGGCAGGAGTAGGCATGGAACAACCAAGTTCACTCAACAAAGATTGCATCCACATAATTTCAGCAGTTGCATTAGCCATGGATTTGTACTCACTCTCAGTGGATGACCTTGCAATTGTAGGCTGTTTCTTGGCTATCCAAGAGACAAGATTATTTCCCAAGTAAAGAGCATAGCCATTGGTTGATCTCCTATCATCCGGGTAGCCCCCCCAGTCACTATCTGAGAAGCATTGAATATCACAAGTAGAGTTTTTAGAGAAAAATAACCCATACTTTTTGGAATGTTGAAGGTAACGAAGAACTCGTTTCAAGGCTTGCCAATGGGATGTTGTGGGGGAATGCATATATTGACAAAGCTTATTGACACTACAAGCAATGTCAGGACGAGTGATGGTGACATACTGTAAACCTCCAATCAATTGCCGATATAGTTCTCCTTCTGGAAATGGATCACCCGAAGTTTTAGTAAGAGGAGGAGATGTAGCCATGGGTGTGAGACATGGTTTGCAATCGGCCATCTGAAATTTGTGAAGAAGATCAGTAATGTATTTGGTTTGAGAGAGTAATATACCAGTAGGCAAATGAAGAATTTCCATGCCAAGGAAAAAAGTGTAAATCGCCCAAGTCCCGAATTGGAAAAGTGGAACTGATTTGTGTCATGAACCAATCAACAAGAGTTGAAGAAGTGCCGGTCATAAGTATGTAATCGACATACACAAGAACAAAGATCTGGGAATTGCCATCATGCCGAATGAAGAGAAAGGCGTCGGCCTTAGAATAGTGAAAACCCAGATGAAGTAAAAATTCAGATAATCTTTTAAACCAAGCACGGGGTGCTTGTTTCAACCCGTAGAGAGACCTGTGCAAACGACACACATGAGTAGGAAAATTTGCATTGACAAAACCCAAAGGTTGATCCATGTATATTTCATCTTGTAAACTCCCATGAAGAAAGGCATTTGAGATATCAAGTTGTCTGATACACCAGCCATTTGTAGTTGC